>JAPYMA010000068.1:0-24067 GCA_035041965.1 Anisakis pegreffii | reverse complement strand
GGTTATAATCATATCCCTGATGGTGTCGGTTGCAATGCTCCTTGGGGTGTCCCATTTGATGATAAGATTTGTGAAGGCCTCAACTGTAAATCGGGTGGTATTACCGTGAATGCCTCAATGCCTGTATCAGGTTTCTGCAGGCGGTCTTTGTGGTTCCCTCATTTGCCTCAAATAGTCCTTGTTGGGTTTTAGTAGGTCGGTTTGCTCGTCTCTTCCTCTTCGTCGTTTTTTTGTGATGCTATTTTGAGATTTTTGATGATAATATTGATTTTGATGATGATGATAATGATGATGGTGATAGTGATTGGTGGATGTTTTTGAGTTGTTTTGATGATAGTGATTAGTGGAATCGGATTATTGGTGAAGGGAGTTTGATTGTGAGGTGATTTTAATGGTAGTGTTGGTATTGATATTGGTAGTGATTGTGATGATAATGATGGATTTGGATGGTGAGGAGTATGGTATTGATGGTGATGGTAGTTTGGGTGGTGAAGGTGTTGTTGAAAGTGGTTTGATGTTGGAGTGGTTTTGATGGTGAGGTGGATTTGGTGGTAAAGATGGTTTTGGTATTGAGATGGTATTGATAGTGAAGGTAGTTTTTGATGATAGTGGTAGCTGGATGGTGATGGTGTTTGATGGTGTGATGGTGATTTTTGGTGGATGAGAGGTTTTTTGTTCATAGTTACTAATTTTTGTTTTGAGTTTGGTTTTATGTTTTTTGTTACTAATTTTGTTTTGAGTGTTAGTTTCACGTTTTTGAGTTATTAGTTATTGTTAGAAAAAATATAAAATTCCAAAAAAATTTATAAAATATAAAATACAAAAATATTTTGTTTATTATCATTATTGAAATGTTTGGTTACTAATTTTTGTTTCGTGTTATGGTTTCGAGTTTTTAGTTGCTAATTTTTGATAATAAAAAATAGAAAATTTCCAAAAAATTTATAAAATATAAAATACAAAAATATTTTTATTTATTTCTTTATTATCATTATTCAAAAGTTTGGTTACTAATTTTTATTTTGTGTTATGGTTTCATGTTTTAAGTTGCTAATTTTTGATCAAAAAATATGAAAATTTCCAAAAAATTTATAAAATATAAAATACAAAAACATTTTTATTTATTTATTTATTATCATTATTAAATCGCTTGGTTACTGATATTTGTTTTATGTTATAGTTTTGTGTTTTTAGTTGCTAATTTTAATCAAAAAATATGAAAATTTCCAAAAAAATTATAAAATATAAAACACAAAAATATTTTTGAATTTGATTATTGTCATTTTAAAAATTTTGAAATTTTCTTCGTTGTTTGTGTTTGATATTTGTATTCAAAAAATCTAGTTACTAATTTTGTTTCGTGTTATAGTTTCGTGTTTTCGAGTTACTAAATATCTCCTAAAAATGAAAAAAATTCCCAAAAAAATTTTCAAAAACATAAACACAAAAATATTTTTTCATTTGTTTGCTGTCATTTTGAAAATTTTGAAACTTTCATCATTGGTTTTTCTTTCATATTTATTTCAAGAGATTTAATTGCTAATTTTTGTTTTATGTTGCAGTTTTGTGTTTGAGTTACTAATTATTGTTCAATAAAATGAAAAAATTCCCAAAAAATTCAGAAAATTTAAAACAAAAAAATTTTCTTTAATTGTTCATTATCGTTAAGGTTTTTGAAATTCTCTTGGCTAATTTATTTTCTTTCTTCATTAGTTCGGAACGCTCGGTTACTAGTTTTGTTTTGAGTTGCAGCATCATGTTATAAGTTATTAATTTTTATTGAAAAGTATAAAATTCGGCGAAAAAATTTGGAAAATGCAAAACCCAAAAATGTTTTCCCCATTTGTTTTCATAATCTCAATTTTGAGTTAAGGTTTCGTGCTACTGAAATTTAGTTGTAAAGATTTCCAAAATGAAATATTGCGGAGATATGAAAACAATTTCAGCTTTTCTTCCACGTAATTTTTGGTCTCATCAAATCTTGTTTCATCGTTGGTTATTTTCTTTAAATTCATTTGCATTTGTTATTGTTAAATTTCTTTACCGTTGTGATTATGTTAGGTTCAGCGGTTCTGATGTTTGTGTTGAAAAATCATGAATATACCCAAAACATCAAAAACAGAAAACCAAAGAAAATGTTTCGCTATGTTTTTGTATCATCTTCCGAGTTTTTCGTTGTTTTTATTCTTAAGAAAAACAAGAAAAATTCGAAGTTATGCAGAGAGAACCTCGCATTTTTCTTCATTATTGTTGCAGAAATTTATTGTTCACCGTATTTTTTCTTTATTGTTTATTTAAGGGTTAATTTATCGGTTCGTTTAGATCGTTCGTATATTTTGTTGATGCGATTTATTCAGATTTATTCAAATTGATGTGATTTATTCCAAGTTGATATGTGGCATTCATTTGTTCTGTGTGATTATAATGTGATATCGCCTGTGCTGTATTGGTTAGTAATTTCATTGTGTTATTTTCAATATTTTCAATGTGATCTTATCAGCTTTTCCTTGTCATATTCCATTCTTGAGCGAACACTATTATAATGTATTATCCACATAATCGCTCAGCGATATATTCGCTCAATGTGTTACGTGGGCGATTATTAGATGGTTTATGCTTTTCATTAAGCAGCAAAAGTCACCGAGTTGAAATGTTTGTTAGTGTAAATTGCCTCTGATTTCGTGTTGATCATAATTGTCATAATGAATATTTCTTTATTTCTTAACTTATTTCATAATCACGTTAAAAAAGATCATAATGAATTGTTACGTTTCGTTTAGAAGTATTTCATGATAATGTACCTGAGAATGTCCCTTAAGTAATGCATATGTGCATTTCCGGGTGACTTTTGATGCGTACTTAAGTAATTTGGTGGTGTTCTTTGCTTATGTTGTGATCTATGTCAATTCTGTAACTAGGCTTGCCTCTCCGGGGAAGGGGCAATGCCTAGATTTCCATTCATTCCCCTGCGATTTTTGCTCGTTCGGTTTGCCTCTCAAGGGAAGGGGCAATCTTGAAATGCTTATTCCCTTTAGAGTTCAGTTATTTTGACTTGAGCCGAATTTTCGAAATTCTTATGATCCAATGCAATTTTACAATTGCAAAAAAGTATTCATTCACGAGTACATTTTTTTCAAAAATTTTACACAATTGTTAATGAGAAATCAAAATGAAAGCCTAAAATTAGGTTACCGAAATGGGTTTGATAGGTTCATAGATGTTTTTTTCGTTTATTTTAATCTCCATCGTACTTTATTGTATTTGTTATCAATTTATTCATTGTACTTATATGTTATGCTTGAAAATGTTATGTTTTGAACTTGTTTAATTCTTAAAAGATTCTGTTGAATTTTCAAGTAATTTTAAATTAATGCAAATGTGGATATATTGTTGGCATCAATTGATATGAATGCATCAAGTGATGCCAACAATATAAACAAACTAGCGAAGAAACTTTCAAAATTTTTAAAATGATAATTAAAAAATTTAGAAAACATTTGCATTAATTTGTGATATTTTTGTGATATATTTTTTGTGATTTCGATATTGTGATATATTGTTTAATGCGATTTGTGTGATATCCATAGCCGGGATAGATGTTCCCAACCAGTTGATTTACTGAAGTTTGGGATTAGAAGTTTGCCTGCAGGAGGCTTCGCAGCCTTCTGCAAATCACCTGATCGCAAAGAAGTGGTTCTGAAATCTGTTGATAATACTTGCTCGAGTATTGTTGACATTATCCTCTGGCATATGATGAGTTGCTTCCCGACCAAAGAAAGATTTCTCCTTTCTCGCGAAGCTTACTTATGTCCGACGTTTATCAGTGCTATGTGTTTAGTAATGCTATCCTTTGTGATTCCGATATGACTATGAGCATTTAGTGTTATCATCACTTCCAAGGCTTTGTAAGTTGACATTACTCAGTTGATTGTAATGCTTTCAAAAGCAGTAGTAATTATGCTGGTTCGGTGACGACTGCAAGACAGAAATCCTTTAAATCCTTCTCGCTTGCTATCCTTGCATACGATTGACCACCACTGGTTGAAGATTCGACCACTTCCTCCAAATAATTATCGATTCCAATCGATCTGCATAGCCTTTCTCACTAAAAAAAAAACAACGACAGTGCAACAAATTATGTTGCAAAATGTTTGAGATGATAACATGGATTAAGAAAATGCTACAAGAATAGTTACAAAAAAATTACTAATCATAATAAATTTGATTCTGTTTTAACCGCTTTTTTCCTATCCGTGAATTTACCAAAATGAATAAATGATAATAAACAAATAAATCACACCGAACAACACATGTGCAGTCTAATAATTTGCAAAATTGCTTATTATTACTAATGATGAAGAGATCGTCGATGGAAAACTTTGATAGTGATTATGAAATGGAAAAAATTAGTGAATAATACAAACAGTTATTTACCTTTCTTCAAATTTGACCGCATTGCAGACTTGTTATCCATCGACCACACCTGTTTGCGATAAACATCATTTAACGAACGAATAAATAGTACTGAAATAACTTGTTATCTGCCTAGGAATCGTCTCTTCTTCGGAGAGACAATCCTGGCTATGGATATCACACAAATCGCATTAAATAATATATCACAATATCGAAATCACAAAAATATATCACAAAAATATCACAAAATATATCACAAATTAATGCAAATGTTTTTTAAATTTTTTAATTATCATTTTAAAAATTTTGAAAGTTTCTTCGCTAGTTTGTTTATATTGTTGGCATCACTTGATGCATTCATATCAATTGATGCCAACAATATATCCACATTTGCATTAATTTAAAATTACTTGAAAATTCAACAGAATCTTTTAAGAATTAAACAAGTTCAAAACATAACATTTTCAAGCATAACATATAAGTACAATGAATAAATTGATAACAAATACAATAAAGTACGATGGAGATTAAAATAAACGAAAAAAAACATCGATGAACCTATCAAACCCATTTCGGTAACCTAATTTCAGGCTTTCATTTTGATTTCTCATTAACAATTGCATAAATTTTTGAAAAAAATGTACTCGTGAATGAATACTTTTTTGCAATCGTAAAACTGCACTGGATCATGAGAATTTCGAAAATTATGATCGAAAAAATCGATGATTCGGCTCAAGTCAAAATAACTGAACTCTAAAGGGAATAAGTATTTCAAGATTGCCCCTTCCCTTGAGAGGCAAACCGAACGAGCAAGAATCGCAGGGGAATGAATGGAAATCTAGGCATTGCCCCTTCCCCGGAGAGGCAAGCCTAGTTACAGAATTGATATAGATCACAACATAATCAACGAACACAACAAAATTACTTAAGCATGCATCAAAAGTCACCGGAAATGAACACTATGCATTTCTTAAGGGGCATTCTCAGGTACATTATCATGAAATACTTCTAAACGAAACAGTAACAATTCATTATGATCTTTTTTAACGTGATTATGAAATAAGTTAAGAAATAAAGAAATATTCATTATGACAATTATGATCAACACGAAATCAGAGGCAATTTACACTAACAAACATTTCAACTCGGTGACTTTTGCTGCTTAATGAAAAGCATAAACCATCTAATAATCGCCCACGTAACACATTGAGCGAATATATCGCTGAGCGATTATGTGAATAATACATTATAATAATGTTCGCTCAAGAATGAAATATGACAAGGGAAAGCTGATAAGATCACATTGAAAATATCACAATGAAATTACTAACCAATACAGCACAGGCGACATCACATTATAATCACACAGAACAAATGAATGCCTCATATCAACTTGAAATAAATCACATCAATTTGAATAAATCTGAATAAATCGCATCAACAAAATATACGAACGATCTAAACGAACTGATAAATTAACCCTTAAATAAACAATAAAGAAAAAATACAGTGAACAATAAATTTCTGCAACAATAATGAAGAAAAATGCGAGGTTCTCTCTGCATAACTTCGAATTTTCTGTTTTCTTGAGAATAAAAACAACGAAAAACTCGGAAGATGATACAAAACATAGCGAAACATTTTCTTTGGTTTTCTGTTTTCGATGTTTTGGGTATATTCATGATTTTTCAACACAAACATCAAAATCGCTGAACCTCACATAATCACAAAGGTAAAGAAATTCAACAATATCAAATGCAAATGAATTTAAAGAAAATAACCAACGATGAAACAAGATCTAGATGAGACCAAAAATTACGTGGAAGAAAAGCTGAAATTGCTTTCATATCTCTGCAATATTTTTTCATTTTTCAGCATTTTCATTTTCAGCGTTTTGTTCAGCATTTTGGAAAACTTCGCAACTAAATTTCAGCAGCACGATACCTTAACTCAAAACTGAGATTACGAAAGCAAATGTGGGAAAATATTTTTGGATTTTGTATTTTCTAAATTATTTCGCCGAATTTTATACTTTTGAATAAAAATTAATAACTTATAACACGATGCTGCAATTCGAAACAAAATTAGTAACTAAATTTTTTGAATACAAATATCAAACACAAACTAACGAAGAAAATTTCAAAATTTTTAAAATGATAATAATCAAATTTAAAAAATGTCTTTGTGTTTTATATTTTATAAATTTTTTGGAAATTTTCATATTTTTTGATTAAAAATTAGCAACTAAAAACACAAAACAATAACATAAAACAAATATCAGTAACCAAGCGATTTAATAATGATAATAAATAAATAAATAAAAATGTTTTTGTATTTTATATTTTATAAATTTTTTGGAAATTTTCATATTTTTTGATCAAAAATTAGCAACTTAAAACATGAAACCATAACACAAAATAAAAATTAGTAACCAAACTTTTGAATAATGATAATAAAGAAATAAATAAAAATATTTTTGTATTTTATATTTTATAAATTTTTTGGAAATTTTCTATTTTTTATTATCAAAAATTAGCAACTAAAAACTCGAAACCATAACACGAAACAAAAATTAGTAACCAAACATTTCAATAATGATAATAAACAAAATATTTTTGTATTTTATATTTTATAAATTTTTTGGAATTTTATATTTTTTTCGAACAATAACTAATAACTCAAAAACAGTGAAACGAACACTCAAAACAGAAATTAGTAACAAAAAACACAAAACCAAACTCAAAACAAAAATTAGTAACTATGAACAAAAAACCTCTCATCCACCAAAAATCATCATCAATACCATCAAAACACCACTTCCAACGGATCACCTTCACTATCAAAATCACCATCATCATCCAACTACCACTATCATCAAAAACCACAACTACCAAAAACTATTTTCACTATCAAGACCATCTCAATACCAAACCAACTTTACCATCAAATCTACCTCACCATCAAAACCACGTCAATATCAAACCATCTTCACCAAAACCTTCACCATCCAAACTACCATTACCATCAAACATCACCATCCCACTCCATCATTATCATCACAATCACCATCACTATCCATACTAACATTACCATCAAAATCACCCTACTATCAAACTTCTTTTACTAACAATCCAGATCCACTTATCATCGTCACCAAAACAACTCAAAAACTTCCACCAATCTCTATCACAATCAACATTATCATCAAAAACTCCCAAAATTGCATCACAAAAAAAAACGACGAAGAGGAAGAGGCGAGCTACTAAAACCCAACAAAGACTATTTGAGGCATATGAGGGAACCCCAAAGACCGCCTGCAGGAACCTGATACAGGCGTACAGAGTTCACCTCCACATCTGAACCAATCACCACAGAATCAACCACAACATCTGAACCAACCACTACAGAACTCACCTCTACATCTGAACCAACAACTACAGAACTCACTTCTACGTCTGAACCAACCACCACAGAACTCACCTCTTCATCCGAACTAACCACTACAGAATTCACCTCTACCTCTGAACCAACAACTACCGAATTTACCTCTACATCTGAACCAACCACTACAGAACTCACCTCTACATCCGAACCAACCACTACAGAATTCACCTCTACATCTGAACCAACAACTACCGAATTTACCTCTACATCTGAACCAACCACTACAGAATTCACCTCTACATCCGAACCAACCACTACAGAACTCACCTCTACATCTGAACCAACCACTACAGAACTCACCTCTACATCTGAACCAACCACTACAGAACTCACCTCTACATCCGAACCAACCACTACAGAATTCACCTCTACATCTGAACCAACAACTACCGAATTTACCTCTACATCTGAACCAACCACTACAGAATTCACCTCTACATCTGAACCAACCACCACAGAACTCACCTCTACATCCGAACCAACCGCTACAGAACTCACCTCTACATCTGAACCAACAACTACAGAACTCACTTCTACGTCTGAACCAACCACCACAGAACTCACCTCTTCATCCGAACTAACCACTACAGAATTCACCTCTACCTCTGAATCAACAACTACCGAATTTACCTCTACATCTGAACCAACCACTACAGAACTCACCTCTACATCAGAACCAACCACTACAGAACTCACCTCTTCCTCTGAACCAACAACTACCGAATTTACTTCTACATCTGAACCAACCACTACAGAACTCACCTCGACATCAGAACCAACCACTACAGAATTCACCTCTACATCTGGACCAACAAATACCGAATTTACCTCTACATCTAAACCAACCACTACAGAACTCACCTCTACATCTGAATCAACAACTACAGAACTCACCCCTACATCTGAATCAACAACTACAGAACTCACTTCTACGTCTGAACCAACCACCACAGAACTCACCTCTTCATCCGAACTAACCACTACAGAATTCACCTCTACCTCTGAACCAACAACTACCGAATTTACTTCTACATCTGAACCAACCACCACAGAACTCACCTCTTCATCCGAGCTAACCACTACAGAATTCACCTCTACCTCTGAACCAACAACTACCGAATTTACCTCTACATCTAAACCAACCACTACAGAGTTCACCTCTACATCCGAACCAACCACTACAGAACTCACCCCTACATCCGAACCACCCAGTACAGAACTCACCTCTACATCTGAACCAACCACTACAGAACTCACCTCTACATCCGAACCAACCACTACAGAATTCACCTCTACATCTAAGCCAACAACTACCGAATTTACCTCTACGTCTGAACCAGCAACTACAGAGTTCACCTCCACATCTGAACCAATCACCACAGAATCAACCACAACATCTGAACCAACCACTACAGAACTCACCTCTACATCTGAACCAACAACAACAGAACTCACTTCTACGTCTGAACCAACCACCACAGAACTCACCTCTTTATCCGAACTAACCACTGCAGAATTCACCTTTACCTCTGAACCAACAACTACCGAATTAACCTCTACATCTGAACCAACCACTACAGAACTCACCTCTGCATCAGAACCAACCACTGCAGAAATCACCTCTACATCTGAACCAACAACTACCGAATTCACCTCTACATCTGAACCACCCACTACAGAATTCACCTCAACATACGAACCAAGCACTACAGAACTCACCTCTACATCTGAACCAACCACTACAGAACTCACCTCTACATCCGAACCAACCACTACAGAACTCACCTCTACATCTGAACCAACCACTACAGAATTCACCTCTACATCTGAACCAACAACTACCGAATTCACCTCTACATCTGAACCAACCACTACAGAACTCACCTCTACATCTGAACCAACCACTACAGAATTCACCTCTACATCTGAACCAACAACTACCGAATTTACCTCTACATCTGAACCAACCACTACAGAACTCACCTCTACATCTGAACCAACCACTACAGAACTCACCTCTACATCTGAACCAACCACTACAGAATTCACCTCTACATCCGAACCAACCACTACAGAACTCACCTCTACATCTGAACCAACCACTACAGAACTCACCTCTACATCTGAACCAATCACTACAGAACTCACCTCTACATCCCAACCAACCACTACAGAACTCACCTCTACATCTGAACCAACCACTACAGAATTCACCTCTACATCTGAACCAACAACTACCGAATTTACCTCTAGGTCTGAACCAGCAACTACAGAGTTCACCTCCACTTCTGAACCAATCACCACAGAATCAACCACAACATCTGAACAAACCACTACAGAACTCACCTCTACATCTGAACCAACAACTACAGAACTCACCTCTACCTCTGAACCAACAACTACCGAATTTACCTCTACATGTAAACCAACCACTACAGAACTCACCTCTACATCTGAACCAACAACTACAGAATTCACTTCTACGTCTGAACCAACCACCACAGAACTCGCCTCTTCATCCGAACTAACCGCTACAGAATTCAACTCAACCTCTGAACCAACAACTACCGAATTTACCTCTACATCTGAACCAATCACTACAGAACTGATCTCCACATCAGAACCAACCACTACAGAACTCACCTCTACAACTGAACCAACCACTACAGAACTCACCTCTACATCTGAACCAACCACTACAGAACTCACCTCTACATCCGAACCAACCACTACAGAACTCACCTCTACATCTGAACCAACCACTACAGAACTCACCTCTACATCCGAACCAACCACTACAGAATTCACCTCTACATCTGAACCAACAACTACCGAATTTACCTCTACGTCTGAACCAGCAACTACAGAGTTCACCTCCACATCTGAACCAATCACCACAGAATCAACCACAACATCTGAACCAACCACTACAGAACTCACCTCTACATCTGAACCAACAACTACAGAACTCACTTCTACATCTGAACCAACCACCACAGAACTCACCTCTACATCCGAACCAACCACTACAGAATTCACCTCTACATCTGAACCAACCACTACAGAATTCACCTCTACATCTGAACCAACCACTACAGAATTCACCTCTACATCTGAACCAACAACTACCGAATTTACCTCTACGTCTGAACCAGCAACTACAGAGTTCACCTCCACATCTGAACCAATCACCACAGAATCAACCACAACATCTGAACCAACCACTACAGAACTCACCTCTACATCTGAACCAACAACTACAGAACTCACTTCTACGTCTGAACCAACCACTACAGAACTCACCTCTACATCCGAACCAACCACTACAGAATTCACCTCTACATCTGAACCAACAACTACCGAATTTACCTCTACATCTGAACCAACCACTACAGAACTCACCTCTACATCTGAACCAACAACTACAGAACTCACTTCTACGTCTGAACCAACCACCACAGAACTCACCTCTTCATCCGAACTAACCACTACAGAATTCACCTCTACCTCTGAACCAACAACTACCGAATTTACCTCTACATCTGAACCAACCACTACAGAACTCACCTCTACATCAGAACCAACCACTACAGAACTCACCTCTACATCTGAACCAACAACTACCGAATTTACCTCTACATCTGAACCAACCACTACAGAACTCACCTCTACATCTGAACCAACCACTACAGAATTCACCTCTACATCTGAACCAACAACTACCGAATTTACCTCTACATCTGAACCAACCACTACAGAACTCACCTCTACATCTGAACCAACCACTACAGAACTCACCTCTACATCTGAACCAACAACTACAGAACTCACTTCTACGTCTGAACCAACCACCACAGAACTCACCTCTTCATCCGAACTAACCACTACAGAATTCACCTCTACCTCTGAACCAACAACTACCGAATTTACTTCTACATCTGAACCAACCACCACAGAACTCACCTCTTCATCCGAGCTAACCACTACAGAATTCACCTCTACCTCTGAACCAACAACTACCGAATTTACCTCTACATCTAAACCAACCACTACAGAGTTCACCTCTACATCCGAACCAACCACTACAGAACTCACCCCTACATCCGAACCACCCAGTACAGAACTCACCTCTACATCTGAACCAACCACTACAGAACTCACCTCTACATCCGAACCAACCACTACAGAATTCACCTCTACATCTAAGCCAACAACTACCGAATTTACCTCTACGTCTGAACCAGCAACTACAGAGTTCACCTCCACATCTGAACCAATCACCACAGAATCAACCACAACATCTGAACCAACCACTACAGTTACATTTACATTACCGTTACATTTACCATGTACTTGAGCATTTACCATTACAGTTGCCATGTACATTACCGTTACGTTTACCATGTACTTGAGCACTTACCATTACAGTTGCCATGTACATTACCGTTACATTTACCATGTACTTGAGCATTTACCATTACAGTTGCCATGTACATTACCGTTACATTTACCATGTACTTGAGCATTTACCATTACAGTTGCCATGTACATTACCGTTACATTTACCATGTACTTGAGCATTTACCATTACAGTTGCCACCGTCCTTGCGTGGTTATTCACGAATATCCTCACTCAGATAGAAGGAAAGAAGAGCATGCATGTACATTCAGAATCGCTGACTGAATACTCTTTAAGATTTCGATACGAAGCATGACTCACGGCTGTCGGAGGGAAATGCAGAGGGTTTTTCTGGAGTTGCATGCTCTCCACAGAAGAAATAAATCGAACATAAGTCACAGACAGCAACCTTTCCTGTGCATATTACTAAATCTCAAATAGTGATGCTCATTTCAACTTACTGATCTCATCGTAGGATTTAAGCTAACATGCATTGCACGCCAAACCATGAATGCCCTACTTGCTTTGCAGTTCCCATCCTATGCTAAATGACTAAATGTCTTTCATAAACTCCGTCTCCTTCCCAGAGAATCTATCACCTTATTCGAGAATTCTTGTTTTTTCTGTCATATCACCATGCTCTTCGAAAGAAGCTAATTCATTGCTCGGCAACTGTCTCACTATGCTTATGTTATGTGTGCGATTACTCATTTCAGTTACATTTTGCTGAATTACTAACAGCGTTTCGCATCAGTAAATTTTCTAAATGCCTTCTCACATCAATATTTCGAGAAGCCTTTGAATTTCAAGTTCTTAGTCTCCAACTGCGATGTAAACAATCCTAGAACCTACACTCCACTTGATTTCACTCAAACCTATCGTCACAAAACTGCAACAGTTGCTGCCATGACAATCCTAAACTGACTCGTTGATCCTTTCAGGCGATTTCGGTGTAATGTGTGGTAACACGTGGAAAAACATTTAATACAGCTGTCGCGCCACGCACCATTGATACTTTCAAATTTATCCAAATCTCAGCAAAGTTATGAGCTTATGTCCAGGCAAGAGCATCAAAATTGAGCCTGTCTCTATCATGTGACGTCGAATTGCACCCGAGTATTTTGTGCGGGGCTTTCTACGCACTTTGCGATTCTGTCTCAATCATGGAACGCCACTGAATCATGCCCAGCAATACTTCCCCTCATTATGGCTGGCGCGACAGCATAAAAACACGGTAATGAATAACGATAGGATCAACAAACTGATGAAGGCATGAAAACACGAAATAATCATAACATAAGCAACAACAAAAAATAATCATGACAACAGGACAATCAAACAAATTAATATAAACAACAATTAACATAATCAAATTAACACATTTCATGCCCGTATATCCAATGCCCATATACATTTCATGCCCATGTATAAACAACAGCAACAGCAACAAAACAATCAAACAAATATTTACATAAACACGGCATTTCAATGGCTACATCCAATCGGACAATCCAAAACAAAATAACATGAACACATTCTGAAAGAATACGAAACAGAATCAAGCGAGCTGCAATCGTTTTGGCTCAACTCAAAATAAATTTGAAGTCAAGTCAAGCTATTGATAAGTGAAGCTTGACTCAGGCCTTGTCTCCGTCTACACAAGGTATGAGAGCAGTCCGGGGAATGCTACCTGCCTTTCTATTCCTCAAGTTATCATCTGAGTGCTCAAATTATAAACTATGAGAAAATTTCACAACATTACCCCAAAAATGCTGTCTCAGAAACACCTTATTGAGGACACACATATCAGCTCATTCCAAGCCTGAGAATACCTTATGTTAGCGGTCAAGAGAAAGTTCTAACCTCTATGCGCAGCCCAAACCGCAGTCATCCAGTTCAACCCTGGCCCGGGATATAAGCTCTCGGAAGTGGTCAACTATTACGAACAGAGGCAATGACTTTAAAATTTGAAGATATTCAAACATTTCCCCGTTAACAAACTGGAGAACCCACAATGCTTCACATTCCCTCTGAATGGATTTCTCAAAGTTATCAAGTACCTTATTAGCACTAATGATGGACAATAGCTGCACTGGCATGGGAGATAAGGATGTCATCATAGAAGTGTATGAATGCCATCATGACACTAGCTAATAGATAAGCTTCGGCGAGTAACCACAAACACCTGAGACTTCGAGTCACCAGTCAGCGACTCGACTCTACAGGATGAGTGGTCCAGGCGAACTTTCCAGACCTACCGCTAACATCATAAGGCGATTCATACCCTACATTAGTGAAACTCAATTTTTAGGGAATATTTTCTTCATTTGATATGCCAGTACAGCCATTATCAACATCTGATGATAGCTCTCCCAGAAACTAACTCATAAGCTATTTTCAATACGATAACTTTAGACCATTCGAGTGGATTGTATGAGGTTATCGAGTATCTCAGTAGCACAAGTGATGAATGATAACTACACTGGCAATGGACATAAGGAAATCATCATAGAATTGTATGAATGCCATCATGACACTAGCTAATAGATAAGCTTCGGCGAGTAACCACAAACACCTGAGACTTCGAGTCACCAGTCAGCGACTCGACTCTACAGGATGAGTGGTCCAGGCGAACTTTCCAGACCTACCGCTAACATCATAAGGCGATTCATACCCTACATTAGTGAAACTCAATTTTTAGGGAATATTTTCTTCATTTGATATGCCAGTACAGCCATTATCAACATCTGATGATAGCTCTCCCAGAAACTAACTCATAAGCTATTTTCAATACGATAACTTTAGACCATTCGAGTGGATTGTATGAGGTTATCGAGTATCTCAGTAGCACAAGTGATGAATGATAACTACACTGGCAATGGACATAAGGAAATCATCATAGAATTGTATGAATGCCATCATGACACTAGCTAATAGATAAGCTTCGGCGAGTAACCACAAACACCTGAGACTTCGAGTCACCAGTCAGCGACTCGACTCTACAGGATGAGTGGTCCAGGCGAACTTTCCAGACCTACCGCTAACATCATAAGGCGATTCATACCCTACGTTAGTGAAACTCATTTTTAGAGGGATAGTTTTCTTATTATCATATGCCAGTACAGCCATTATCAACACCTGATGATAGCTCTCTCAGAAACTAACTCATAAGTTATTTTCAATACGATAACTTTAGACCATTCGAGTGGATTGTATGAGGTTATCGAGTATCTCAGTAGCACAAGTAATGAATGATAACTACACTGGCAATGGACATAAGGAAATCATCATAGAATTGTATGAATGCCATCATGACACTAGCTAATAGATAAGCTTCGGCGAGTAACCACAAACACCTGAGACTTCGAGTCACCAGTCAGCGACTCGACTCTACAGGATGAGTGGTCCAGGCGAACTTTCTAGATCTACCGCTAACATCATAAGGCGATTCATACCCTACATTAGTGAATCTCAATTTTTAGGGAATATTTTCTTCATTTGATATGCCAGTACAGCCATTATCAACATCTGATGATAGCTCTCCCAGAAACTAACTCATAAGCTATTTTCAATACGATAACTTTAGACCATTCGAGTGGATTGTATGAGGTTATCGAGTATCTCAGTAGCACAAGTGATGAATGATAACTACACTGGCAATGGACATAAGGAAATCATCATAGAATTGTATGAATGCCATCATGACACTAGCTAATAGATAAGCTTCGGCGAGTAACCACAAACACCTGAGACTTCGAGTCACCAGTCAGCGACTCGACTCTACAGGATGAGTGGTCCAGGCGAACTTTCTAGATCTACCGCTAACATCATAAGGCGATTCATACCCTACATTAGTGAATCTCAATTTTTAGGGAATATTTTCTTCATTTGATATGCCAGTACAGCCATTATCAACATCTGATGATAGCTCTCCCAGAAACTAACTCATAAGCTATTTTCAATACGATAACTTTAGACCATTCGAGTGGATTGTATGAGGTTATCGAGTATCTCAGTAGCACAAGTGATGAATGATAACTACACTGGCAATGGACATAGGGAAATCATCATGGAACTGTATGAATGCCATCATGACACTAGCTAATAGATAAGCTTCGGCGAGTAACCACAAACACCTGAGACTTCGAGTCACCAGTCAGCGACTCGACTCTACAGGATGAGTGGTCCAGGCGAACTTTCCAGACCTACCGCTAACATCATAAGGCGATTCATACCCTACGTTAGTGAAACTCATTTTTAGAGGGATAGTTTTCTTATTATCATATGCCAGTACAGCCATTATCAACACCTGATGATAGCTCTCTCAGAAACTAACTCATAAGTTATTTTCAATACGATAACTTTAGACCATTCGAGTGGATTGTATGAGGTTATCGAGTATCTCAGTAGCACAAGTGATGAATGATAACTACACTGGCAATGGACATAAGGAAATCATCATAGAATTGTATGAATGCCATCATGACACTAGCTAATAGATAAGCTTCGGCGAGTAACCACAAACACCTGAGACTTCGAGTCACCAGTCAGCGACTCGACTCTACAGGATGAGTGGTCCAGGCGAACTTTCTAGATCTACCGCTAACATCATAAGGCGATTCATACCCTACATTAGTGAAACTCAATTTTTAGGGAATATTTTCTTCATTTGATATGCCAGTACAGCCATTATCAACATCTGATGATAGCTCTCCCAGAAACTAACTCATAAGCTATTTTCAATACGATAGCTTTAGACCATTCGAGTGGATTGTATGAGGTTATCGAGTATCTCAGTAGCACAAGTGATGAATGATAACTACACTGGCAATGGACATAAGGAAATCATCATAGAATTGTATGAATGCCATCACGACACTAGCTAATAGATAAGCTTCGGCGAGTAACCACAAACACCTGAGACTTCGAGTCACCAGTCAGCGACTCGACTCTACAGGATGAGTGGTCCAGGCGAACTTTCTAGATCTACCGCTAACATCATAAGGCGATTCATACCCTACATTAGTGAATCTCAATTTTTGGGGAATATTTTCTTCATTTGATCTGCCAGTACAGCCATTATCAACACCTGATGATAGCTCTCTCAGAAACTAACTCATAAGTTATTTTCAATACGATAACTTTAGACCATTCGAGTGGATTGTATGAGGTTATCGAGTATCTCAGTAGCACAAGTGATGAATGATAACTACACTGGCAATGGACATAGGGAAATCATCATGGAACTGTATGAATGCCATCATGACACTAGCTAATAGATAAGCTTCGGCGAGTAACCACAAACACCTGAGACTTCGAGTCACCAGTCAGCGACTCGACTCTACAGGATGAGTGGTCCAGGCGAACTTTCCAGATCTACCGCTAACATCATAAGGCGATTCATACCCTACGTTAGTGAAACTCATTTTTAGAGGGATAGTTTTCTTATTATCATATGCCAGTACAGCCATTATCAACACCTGATGATAGCTCTCTCAGAAACTAACTCATAAGTTATTTTCAATACGATAACTTTAGACCATTCGAGTGGATTGTATGAGGTTATCGAGTATCTCAGTAGCACAAGTAATGAATGATAACTACACTGGCAATGGACATAAGGAAATCATCATAGAATTGTATGAATGCCATCATGACACTAGCTAATAGATAAGCTTCGGCGAGTAACCACAAACACCTGAGACTTCGAGTCACCAGTCAGCGACTCGACTCTACAGGATGAGTGGTCCAGGCGAACTTTCTAGATCTACCGCTAACATCATAAGGCGATTCATACCCTACATTAGTGAATCTCAATTTTTAGGGAATATTTTCTTCATTTGATATGCCAGTACAGCCATTATCAACATCTGATGATAGCTCTCCCAGAAACTAACTCATAAGCTATTTTCAATACGATAACTTTAGACCATTCGAGTGGATTGTATGAGGTTATCGAGTATCTCAGTAGCACAAGTGATGAATGATAACTACACTGGCAATGGACATAAGGAAATCATCATAGAATTGTATGAATGCCATCATGACACTAGCTAATAGATAAGCTTCGGCGAGTAACCACAAACACCTGAGACTTCGAGTCACCAGTCAGCGACTCGACTCTACAGGATGAGTGGTCCAGGCGAACTTTCTAGATCTACCGCTAACATCATAAGGCGATTCATACCCTACATTAGTGAATCTCAATTTTTAGGGAATATTTTCTTCATTTGATATGCCAGTACAGCCATTATCAACATCTGATGATAGCTCTCTCAGAAACTAACTCATAAGCTATTTTCAATACGATAACTTTAGACCATTCGAGTGGATTGTATGAGGTTATCGAGTATCTCAGTAGCACAAGTGATGAATGATAACTACACTGGCAATGGACATAGGGAAATCATCATGGAATTGTATGAATGCCATCATGACACTAGCTAATAGATAAGCTTCGGCGAGTAACCACAAACACCTGAGACTTCGAGTCACCAGTCAGCGACTCGACTCTACAGGATGAGTGGTCCAGGCGAACTTTCCAGACCTACCGCTAACATCATAAGGCGATTCATACCCTACGTTAGTGAAACTCATTTTTAGAGGGATAGTTTTCTTATTATCATATGCCAGTACAGCCATTATCAACACCTGATGATAGCTCTCTCAGAAACTAACTCATAAGTTATTTTCAATACGATAACTTTAGACCATTCGAGTGGATTGTATGAGGTTATCGAGTATCTCAGTAGCACAAGTGATGAATGATAACTACACTGGCAATGGACATAAGGAAATCATCATAGAATTGTATGAATGCCATCATGACACTAGCTAATAGATAAGCTTCGGCGAGTAACCACAAACACCTGAGACTTCGAGTCACCAGTCAGCGACTCGACTCTACAGGATGAGTGGTCCAGGCGAACTTTCTAGATCTACCGCTAACATCATAAGGCGATTCATACCCTACATTAGTGAATCTCAATTTTTAGGGAATATTTTCTTCATTTGATATGCCAGTACAGCCATTATCAACACCTGATGATAGCTCTCTCAGAAACTAACTCATAAGTTATTTTCAATACGATAACTTTAGACCATTCGAGTGGATTGTATGAGGTTATCGAGTATCTCAGTAGCACAAGTGATGAATGATAACTACACTGGCAATGGACATATGGAAATCATCATGGAACTGTATGAATGCCATCATGACACTAGCTAGTAGATAAGCTTCGGCGAGTAACCACAATCACCTGAGACTTCGAGTCACCAGTCAGCGACTCGACTCTACAGGATGAGTGGTCCAGGCGAACTTTCCAGACCTACCGCTAACATCATAAGGCGATTCATACCCTACGTTAGTGAAACTCATTTTTAGAGGGATAGTTTTCTTATTATCATATGCCAGTACAGCCATTATCAACACCTGATGATAGCTCTCTCAGAAACTAACTCATAAGTTATTTTCAATACGATAACTTTAGACCATTCGAGTGGATTGTATGAGGTTATCGAGTATCTCAGTAGCACAAGTGATGAATGATAACTACACTGGCAATGGACATAAGGAAATCATCATAGAATTGTATGAATGCCATCATGACACTAGCTAATAGATAAGCTTCGGCGAGTAACCACAAACACCTGAGACTTCGAGTCACCAGTCAGCGACTCGACTCTACAGGATGAGTGGTCCAGGCGAACTTTCCAGACCTACCGCTAACATCATAAGGCGATTCATACCCTACGTTAGTGAAACTCATTTTTAGAGGGATAGTTTTCTTATTATCATATGCCAGTACAGCCATTATCAACACCTGATGATAGCTCTCTCAGAAACTAACTCATAAGTTATTTTCAATACGATAACTTTAGACCATTCGAGTGGATTGTATGAGGTTATCGAGTATCTCAGTAGCACAAGTGATGAATGATAACTACACTGGCAATGGACATAAGGAAATCATCATAGAATTGTATGAATGCCATCATGACACTAGCTAATAGATAAGCTTCGGCGAGTAACCACAAACACCTGAGACTTCGAGTCACCAGTCAGCGACTCGACTCTACAGGATGAGTGGTCCAGGCGAACTTTCTAGATCTACCGCTAACATCATAAGGCGATTCATACCCTACATTAGTGAAACTCAATTTTTAGGGAATATTTTCTTCATTTGATATGCCAGTACAGCCATTATCAACATCTGATGATAGCTCTCCCAGAAACTAACTCATAAGTTATTTTCAATACGATAACTTTAGACCATTCGAGTGGATTGTATGAGGTTATCGAGTATCTCAGTAGCACAAGTAATGAATGATAACTACACTGGCAATGGACATAAGGAAATCATCATGGAACTGTATGAATGCCATCATGACACTAGCTAATAGATAAGCTTCGGCGAGTAACCACAAACACCTGAGACTTCGAGTCACCAGTCAGCGACTCGACTCTACAGGATGAGTGGTCCAGGCGAACTTTCCAGACCTACCGCTAACATCATAAGGCGATTCATACCCTACGTTAGTGAAACTCATTTTTAGAGGGATAGTTTTCTTATTATCATATGCCAGTACAGCCATTATCAACACCTGATGATAGCTCTCTCAGAAACTAACTCATAAGTTATTTTCAATACGATAACTTTAGACCATTCGAGTGGATTGTATGAGGTTATCGAGTATCTCAGTAGCACAAGTGATGAATGATAACTACACTGGCAATGGACATAAGGAAATCATCATAGAATTGTATGAATGCCATCATGACACTAGCTAATAGATAAGCTTCGGCGAGTAACCACAAACACCTGAGACTTCGAGTCACCAGTCAGCGACTCGACTCTACAGGATGAGTGGTCCAGGCGAACTTTCCAGACCTACCGCTAACATCATAAGGCGATTCATACCCTACGTTAGTGAAACTCATTTTTAGAGGGATAGTTTTCTTATTATCATATGCCAGTACAGCCATTATCAACACCTGATGATAGCTCTCTCAGAAACTAACTCATAAGTTATTTTCAATACGATAACTTTAGACCATTCGAGTGGATTGTATGAGGTTATCGAGTATCTCAGTAGCACAAGTGATGAATGATAACTACACTGGCAATGGACATAAGGAAATCATCATAGAATTGTATGAATGCCATCATGACACTAGCTAATAGATAAGCTTCGGCGAGTAACCACAAACACCTGAGACTTCGAGTCACCAGTCAGCGACTCGACTCTACAGGATGAGTGGTCCAGGCGAACTTTCTAGATCTACCGCTAACATCATAAGGCGATTCATACCCTACATTAGTGAAACTCAATTTTTAGGGAATATTTTCTTCATTTGATATGCCAGTACAGCCATTATCAACATCTGATGATAGCTCTCCCAGAAACTAACTCATAAGCTATTTTCAATACGATAACTTTAGACCATTCGAGTGGATTGTATGAGGTTATCGAGTATCTCAGTAGCACAAGTGATGAATGATAACTACACTGGCAATGGACATAAGGAAATCATCATAGAATTGTATGAATGCCATCATGACACTAGCTAATAGATAAGCTTCGGCGAGTAACCACAAACACCTGAGACTTCGAGTCACCAGTCAGCGACTCGACTCTACAGGATGAGTGGTCCAGGCGAACTTTCTAGATCTACCGCTAACATCATAAGGCGATTCATACCCTACATTAGTGAATCTCAATTTTTAGGGAATATTTTCTTCATTTGATATGCCAGTACAGCCATTATCAACATCTGATGATAGCTCTCTCAGAAACTAACTCATAAGTTATTTTCAATACGATAACTTTAGACCATTCGAGTGGATTGTATGAGGTTATCGAGTATCTCAGTAGCACAAGTGATGAATGATAACTACACTGGCAATGGACATAAGGAAATCATCATAGAATTGTATGAATGCCATCATGACACTAGCTAATAGATAAGCTTCGGCGAGTAACCACAAACACCTGAGACTTCGAGTCACCAGTCAGCGACTCGACTCTACAGGATGAGTGGTCCAGGCGAACTTTCTAGATCTACCGCTAACATCATAAGGCGATTCATACCCTACATTAGTGAAACTCAATTTTTAGGGAATATTTTCTTCATTTGATATGCCAGTACAGCCATTATCAACATCTGATGATAGCTCTCCCAGAAACTAACTCATAAGCTATTTTCAATACGATAACTTTAGACCATTCGAGTGGATTGTATGAGGTTATCGAGTATCTCAGTAGCACAAGTGATGAATGATAACTACACTGGCAATGGACATAAGGAAATCATCATAGAATTGTATGAATGCCATCATGACACTAGCTAATAGATAAGCTTCGGCGAGTAACCACAAACACCTGAGACTTCGAGTCACCAGTCAGCGACTCGACTCTACAGGATGAGTGGTCCAGGCGAACTTTCCAGACCTACCGCTAACATCATAAGGCGATTCATACCCTACATTAGTGAAACTCAATTTTTAGGGAATATTTTCTTCATTTGATATGCCAGTACAGCCATTATCAACATCTGATGATAGCTCTCCCAGAAACTAACTCATAAGCTATTTTCAATACGATAACTTTAGACCATTCGAGTGGATTGTATGAGGTTATCGAGTATCTCAGTAGCACAAGTGATGAATGATAACTACACTGGCAATGGACATAAGGAAATCATCATAGAATTGTATGAATGCCATCATGACACTAGCTAATAGATAAGCTTCGGCGAGTAACCACAAACACCTGAGACTTCGAGTCACCAGTCAGCGACTCGACTCTACAGGATGAGTGGTCCAGGCGAACTTTCTAGATCTACCGCTAACATCATAAGGCGATTCATACCCTACATTAGTGAAACTCAATTTTTAGGGAATATTTTCTTCATTTGATATGCCAGTACAGCCATTATCAACATCTGATGATAGCTCTCCCAGAAACTAACTCATAAGCTATTTTCAATACGATAACTTTAGACCATTCGAGTGGATTGTATGAGGTTATCGAGTATCTCAGTAGCACAAGTGATGAATGATAACTACACTGGCAATGGACATAAGGAAATCATCATGGAACTGTATGAATGCCATCATGACACTAGCTAATAGATAAGCTTCGGCGAGTAACCACAAACACCTGAGACTTCGAGTCACCAGTCAGC
The DNA here is from genome assembly GCA_035041965.1 of Anisakis pegreffii. Classification (NCBI taxonomy): domain Eukaryota; kingdom Metazoa; phylum Nematoda; class Chromadorea; order Rhabditida; family Anisakidae; genus Anisakis; species Anisakis pegreffii. The sequence continues at coordinate 623 of JAPYMA010000068.1, read as the reverse complement.
GACTCGACTCTACAGGATGAGTGGTCCAGGCGAACTTTCCAGACCTACCGCTAACATCATAAGGCGATTCATACCCTACGTTAGTGAAACTCATTTTTAGAGGGATAGTTTTCTTATTATCATATGCCAGTACAGCCATTATCAACACCTGATGATAGCTCTCTCAGAAACTAACTCATAAGTTATTTTCAATACGATAACTTTAGACCATTCGAGTGGATTGTATGAGGTTATCGAGTATCTCAGTAGCACAAGTAATGAATGATAACTACACTGGCAATGGACATAAGGAAATCATCATAGAATTGTATGAATGCCATCATGACACTAGCTAATAGATAAGCTTCGGCGAGTAACCACAAACACCTGAGACTTCGAGTCACCAGTCAGCGACTCGACTCTACAGGATGAGTGGTCCAGGCGAACTTTCCAGATCTACCGCTAACATCATAAGGCGATTCATACCCTACGTTAGTGAAACTCATTTTTAGAGGGATAGTTTTCTTATTATCATATGCCAGTACAGCCATTATCAACACCTGATGATAGCTCTCTCAGAAACTAACTCATAAGTTATTTTCAATACGATAACTTTAGACCATTCGAGTGGATTGTATGAGGTT
>JAPYMA010000067.1:0-100569 GCA_035041965.1 Anisakis pegreffii | reverse complement strand
CTTCGGCGTTATATCAACGCCTGTCGTGCAATCGCATGAAGCGGTCCGCATGCAAAGAGAGTAGCAAAAAGATCGTGCCAAAGAATGGTTGTGATGGAGAGCTCGAAAGCAGTCTAGGGGATGCATAAACTTTTTATGGTAATGACACGTGCTTCTGTTAAACCGTTTAATCGGGTCCAGCAATGTTGGTCATACTTGTTTTAGCTACTTTATAATGTTTTCCATACTTGTTTTAACAATACTTGTTCATCACTCATTGTTTCTACTTCAGATATTAATACCTCTAGCCATGACTTCAAGTAGTTAAAAATTTTCAGATATAACACAGCGCATGCCTTCTGGGGACCAGTGGAGCGCATGTTTTCGCTAGAAAGGATATCATGCAAGCGAAGCGGTCGAGAATTTCTGATGGATTATTCAATATGTTGATGTTTATCAAAGGAAACGAGAAATTATGAGCATTTTGGGCGCTGTTTTGATGATGTTTTCGCTGTTGAACTGTTGTGTTTCATGCTGTTGTGTTTCTGTTGTTGTTTTTATAACATGCTGTCGACCAAATTTAATGATATGACATTCGACTCACTGATTGTGAGGTAGTTTTCGAAAGTGGCACTTTAGGAAGGAGGGATTTTTGGTGATGATACTTCAGGAAAAAGGGGATCTTTTGTGACAATACCCACGAAGAACATTTTTTGATGATAATACTGTTGCGGTTTTTTGTTATGTTCCTGTTGTTTCTTCATAATGTGCTGTTGACAAAATTTATTGATATAATATTCGTGTACTGCATATAGTTTAGCTTGTTACCAGTTGTGTTCTTTTATATGATAGCGTTGTTGATAAATCATTAATATAATATTCGTGTGCACTGATGTAGTTTGTATGTTTCTGTTGTTGTCGTTTTTTCACAATATGTTGTTAACCAAACCTATTGATATGACATTCGGTTCACTGACATAGTTTTCGAAAGTGACTGATAAACTTTCGATGATGTTTTTGCTGTTAAGATGTTTTGTTGTGGCCTTTTTTAATGATGCTGTTGTTGTTTTAATGTTGTTTGTGTTCTATTGTTTTAAATTTTTTTAATGTTTAAATATGTCCTATTGTCATAAAATAAAATTTATTTTCTCGTGAAAGTCTACTTCCGTAATGTTTCTCACATTTAATTCAAAAATGCGTGTTGATTAATGAAAGTTTTGAATCATTTAGTGGTGTAATGAGGTTTTTAAAGTAGGCGATAGCGATAGCGATAGCGGTAGCGGTAGCGGTAGCGATAGCGCTCCGCTATCGATTCGGTGGGTAATAGCGATAGCGGTAGCGGACCAGCGGAAGTCTTTTCGATAGCGGAATAGCGATAGCGCGCTATCGTTCTTCGATAGCGCGCCCAACACTGCAGAAATTCCATTGAACTGTCATGCTTCATCTAACAATAAATATTCATGGAAGTGCATTATTATTATGGTGGTTGAAATAATAAATTCCATTTTTTGTCCTTTTAATAATGTCGTTTTAATTTTGTCCTTTAATAAAAAATAATGTCCTTTTAATCTCCCTGATATCCATTCGCATTATCGCCTTTTTGATTTCGCACAGTTGTTTTCAGTTTGAACCATAGCTTGAAGGTGCGTTTAATGTCGAATGCGAATGAACGATGTTCACAGCGTTGAATATATTTGTCTTGAATAAACTTAGCAGTTTTTCAAAGTCGAACAGTAAAATATATAAATTCAGTCAACTTTCAAGTCAGTTCATCGACTGCACTGAATGGGCATGGATTTCGTGATTCATCAGTCATGAACCGTAGCTGAAGTATTGTGTGCTTCAGTTCGGTAAGCTAATAAATATTTTGATATCGCTTTCACGAATTTATTGAAATAAAGCACTTTTACCAATTTGTTGGTTATTTTTAGATATCGACAAACTTTCGAAATAATTTCTCGCTGAAATCAGAAATAATAACTTTTTGCCGCGGAATTTTTTCGCAGGTTTTTGCATATGATGATGGCTCGAGAATGGTATCATGTAGTGCAGTCATGGTAATGGTATCAAAGGGTAATGGAGCTCCTTATACTCGGAGCTACATTACCCTTTCCACTCCCCTCCATTACACTGTCTTACTATCTCCACGAATGCAATCCTGGAAGACGGTTGAAAGCAACATTCTGTTTAGATATCTCGTTCATAAATATGGATTTGTAAATGCGGTAGTTGATGGCAACACTCTTCATTCTCTCATTTTCTGAGTATCATTAGCTCGTCCGGGCCTAACAGGGTTTTCATTCTATTCCTTGCTGCTATAATCGCTCTCATAGCTTTTATCACCAAAAGTGTTCTATTCTGCTGATTTCTCATTCATTTCACTTAACAGTTAAAGTCAAATTCTCATTCTATCAAATGCACTCTATAATTCATCATTCGACTGTAAAACGTTGTTGAACAATTCAATTCGATTGTTGTATTGTTGATTTCGGCTGTCAACAATCGTCAACGTATCCAGTAAATAGTATATATTACAGAATAAGAAGTTGATTCGAACGGTGAAATGAAATGAGACGAAGTGAATGAGAAAAATTCATCAAGAGAATGGTATTCGCATGCAATAGCTATGAGAGTGAACACAACACGTCTGAAAAGAATGAGAATTCATCTAAATCAGTTTGAAGTGAGTGTGTCATAGACAAAGCTTTTGATGCAATCATAATCGATTGCAATATTGCGCAACACAACGCTCTAAGATAGGGGTTCTCATAGGGAGTGAAATTACCCGTTTTAGGTAATACCATGAGGGGTGGGGGTAACAGCGACCTGCCAGGTCTTCAAAAGTGATAATGGAGTACCCGAACACGAGAACCATTGATCTAGAGGTTTTAAGGAATGGATAGATGCAAAGAAATTTATATGTTACTGTGCAAACCCGAGGCTACGGTAAGTTTGAATATGGTAACCCCTATGTTTTGAGATAACGTTAAGAAAAAAAGCTAAATTTTTTCAAGTAAACGAGATTGGTCCGTAGAATATACGATATTCTGAATCTGGAGATTCTAAGGGGTGGGATGGCGTGAAGAAATTTATATGTCACTGGGCCAATCTAAGAGTACCGTTGTCTTGAAGATGGTAATATTTGTGGTTTCAGGTGATTAGCTATATCTGCTTACGTAAGCAAAATCGCTCGACACCATATATGTTTTGGTAGATCTAGAGATTCTGCGGAATCGATCAATGTGGAAAAATTGCTATGTTACCTGGCAAACCTGAGGTCGGCGTTAGTTTGACGATGGTAACCCTGTTACTCATGATATAATGTATGATACAGTTCATTGAAAATGATCGGTGTAGATACAGTTTAATGAAATAAATACTTCTGAGCGAGTGGGATGCCCTCGTAAATTAGCTATTCCTCTGACTGTGTGCAAAATCTCCGGACAACATCTGTAGCTGGAGAATTTAGGAAATCGGATGGTGCGGAAAAATAATCACGTTTTTGGTCGATCCAAAGATAATTTTGGATCGACTCATCAGTTGGATTGTGCTGACCGGGTAACGTTTCATATTTGAACTCTCCGTTGATGTTTCAAGTCATGTTTATACTCTGCCTCACGCAATTTCGTTCAAGAATTATCAAATTTTGAAGTGGTCTGTATTGACTTGGGAATAAATTAATGTGTGGCATCATCATATGGTATGTAATGAAGGTTTTTCGTCAGATCAAGGAATGTTTTTCGTCGTGTCATTGCGTGAGTTTTGAGAATGCTCACGATGAAATGTTCATTTTCATGCCATGATAAAAACATTTTAAATTCATTTTCATTGAGACATCATTCATATTAACGCATTGTTGAAGAGATATAGTGAATGAATGAACATCACAACTCAATCCATCATCAAACCTATTGAATAACTCGTAACAGGTTTTTGCATAAAAGGATACATGTAAAGAACTGAAAGATTTGAATATTTCAAACGATAAATACTTTAAGAAAACTTTCAACAAAGTGCATGTTCTAATCAGTTGACTTCGAGTGCTCTAGAAAAAATGAGTGCGTCAAATAAAAATGAAATATGTTTGAAATGTTGTTTTTTTTGAATGCGGCAAACGATGTCGATGATACTCTTCTACGTTATTTATCGTTGATGTAAGCAACTCCGAACAGAAATGCCTGTTTGTAAATCAGTTAAGTAATGAGGTGAATCGCCTCATTGAAACTTTCATGTCATCTCAGAATTAAGTGTGAGTTCCAATTCAGAACAATTCGGTGATCAAAATAACCGCAGAAGATGACTTGAGCATAATTTTGCGATCGCGGAATTATTCTGCTTCATCAAAAACAACGAGAAACCAACGTTTATGTCATATAGTTTGAATAGAATTACAATGGTATTAGTGGTGGTTAATGATAATTTCGCATCTTTCATTAATTAATTTTGTTGAAATGAAATGAAAAAGCAAAAAATAACAATTAACAGCGCAATAAAAGACCGTAACAAGTTCATATGAATTCTGAATCAAAATCACCTTCAAATTCATCACATCTGACCAGCGATCACTTGACTATTTAATCCTTTTTCTTTTCAGCAATGAATTTCTTGCCTCCACCACGAATATACGACTGATAGAAGAAGTTTCCAAACAGAATAATGTAGGATATTTCCATCAGGAAACAGAACACATACGTTCGCATTGTTCCATCAACATGCTTTCCATTCAAACGCAATAAACCAATATGAATGAGAATGAGAACAGTTATAACGAACTGCAGAATTTGTGTTACGGTTATGGAACGAGCAATCGCAGCTGGCACGCGAATGTGCATCGAACGGAGTAGGTAGTAACTGAAAATTATTAGTTTCATTTCTATTGCTAGTTTCAAAATTTTTATTGTTCATGTTATTTTGATTATTTATGCTATTAGGTCCTATTAAAGTTATTATCGGTATTCTCATTACAAGAATCACTGCTATTATTATTATAAGCATTGTTATCGTTGCGATTATTTGATACGTTATCAGATTTTGTGGCTGTAATCATCCCGTTCTAGATATTCTTGATAAGAGATCAGTCGAAATGACTGTTTCTCTCGATACTACTTCCTCACTTCAGTGGGAGCAAATTATTCTTCAGTTTGATCAGAATCAAAACAATTGTATACAGTTCAGATAGAATCGTATTCCTTAGATGAACAATAAAAATTATTGGAATAATATTACCAAACCAAAAATTCTTCTTCAAAAAGGAAAACTTCCAGTCAAAAATATGAGCAAGCTTGAAAATAGAATTACGAACATGCTATGGCCACACCACTAGTGAACACAATCAAATATTTTCATAATTGTTATTACTGTTTTTGTAATGAATCACGAACACGGAACGAATGTAAAATAAATACGTACCTGTACATGACTGCATGCACCGAGAAATTAAGCCAGATGATCCATGTATTGTAAGGCGTTTTCTCACTGAACGACAGCACACCGTAGTTGAGTGTTAGGACGTGATGATACCAATGAAGGAATATCAACGGTTTCTTTCGAAGGACTAACAATATCGTATCGCCGAGTTCGGCGATTTTCGAAACACAAAACAAAAACGCAAAATAACCACTGAACCCGGTGAAGAACTCACCATAACTTGTGTATGAAGCTGAAAGATTAAGAACTGTGAGCTTAGAATATGCGTATGCAGTATATTATGATCAAGAAAATTTATCAGAGATGTAAAACGTTTGCAAATGATTACGTTATTATGAATTGATTATTCAATCGAATGGGAATAATTTCTCAAAAAATGAGCAAACTCGAAATATTTCTTGAAGTGCATAAAATACTTTACTAAAGTGTACTTTATTCATACGCAGTGTAAAAATTTGTTCATGTCGATAAAATAACTATTAATAATATAATAACTCATATAAATTTTGTTTTTTTTTCAGTTATTCCTAAGAAATTAACTGAAAAAACTTTCAAAATCGTTATAAATTAGGAAAATGAAAGTTTTTGAATGGTAATTCATAAAGCATTACCGACAAGTCCATGATTTTTGATGTCATTGTAGAGTGCGACTGAAGATACTGCTGAACCAAAAATACTGAAAACAGCTAACCATGTATTCCATAGATTCAACGCTAGCGTTAACTGAAAAATACTTTTTCTTAACGGTATCTGAATAAGGAAAATTTTGCCTGTAAATATTACATTTAAATGATGAGAACAACTCTGAAAACTTCATTACAACCTTATGATAAGAGCGCTTTCAAAAGATTTCATTTAATAATGGATAAAGGCCCGTAAGCAGATGGTAACTATAAATATGATGCTGTCAACTGCTATTTTGAGAGGGTTCACTGCAATTTTATTACGATGATCTATATTCTTCTTGTTTTGTTTACTTGCTTTTGGCTTCTAGCCTTGAGCAGAAGCCTATTGAGGACTTATTTACAAATTTTCAAACAGCTTAGCTCCGGCAGATTGTGGAATTTGGATCGCATGATAGAAGATGATACAATTAGTACCTCGAATGGCTTCCTTGAACTCATGATAGCTTTAATGATGAAAATAACGAAGACATATGCGATTGATATATAAAACGCAGGATAGAGTAATTCCTCGCCCAGATAACGTCTCGCCTCATCATTACTGAAGTGTTGCGGTGCGAGCACTACACGTAGAAGACCATCCATTGTGTGTCTTGAACAGTTATATACCCTAAATCACTTCATTTCCCGATGAATTTGTACATTTTGAGTTTACCAAAAAATAACTTCAAACGTTCCATCGTAAACAATTACGTTGAAAATTGAGACTGATCTGGCAAAAAATTGAAGAATTTACATTATTATTGCGGCAGCGAAATTTCAGCGCTAACAAACGAATAAGAAAATTGTGTTGAGATTAGATGGAAATTCTTTGAAGTTTCATCTCGTTCATTGTGTATAACGAGAAATTGATTTGTTACAAAGACATATTAGTGTACGTTAACTCGACATCAATTCCTTACAATGCTGAACATTCATGCAAAGAAAATAAAGACGAACGGAACAGAAGGGAACCCTATCAACACAGTCGGCACTTATGCAACTATGAGACTTTAATCTATTGCTTTTGCCATTTTCTCACTGTAATTTTTCAATCAAGTATTTGATGTTTGAAACTGTTTCAATGACTGACATGTCGAAGAATTTCTTCTTTCATTGCGTTCATTCTTTGTGAATGAAGTGTAAGCAAATCGATGTCGATTCTTAAAAAAAAAAAGCACAAAAAATGCACAAATCAATAGAACACTCAGTAAGAACCAGTTTTAGCATGATGACGTTTGCACTTGTAAGGGTCATCTCTCGGCCGTAACTCATCGGTGAATCGCTATCAAAACGATAGTATTTTGTTGGAATGGATTACGAGTGAAATAAAACATGAAAATTTAAGAAGATTTGAACGATTTAAAGTGTGTAAGTGGTGATCGATTAATTTTTCAGAAAAAAAATGCTTCAACTCAAAATTCATTTCCTTATTCTAAGTACTATTGCGTTTTCAGAATAAGCTTATAGAACATGAAAAATAACTCTTCAATGACAATAAATTCCTTCAATAATGTCAATTTAATAAAATATATAGAAAATTGTAAAATAAACCAAAAAATGAATGAAATATAAACCAAAAAAATGACTTTGCTCTAACATTTAAATGGCACTGAATTAAGCTTTAATAAAAAATTAGCCAAAAGAACGAATTTTGAAAGCGCACCACTGAATTCAAACAAACGATAGTGAATTGTGATCAATGCAAAGAAGATTTTGATCGCTTAAACAAGCTCTACAAACTGGTTATCGAATAGAGTAACTGCTAATTAACTGCTACGATATTACACGAGATAACAGGAGCGATAAGGAAAGAATGAAAGGTAACAATAAGTGACGAGTGTAGTGCTTGATAAGAATGTGTAAGGCAGAAAATTTTGATGGACATTATAATGTCGTAAGGAATGGCGTGATAAGTACATAGCAAATCAGCACATCACATCATATCGAAACATATGAGCGAGCAATAACTGTATTCATGAATTTCATCACATGCATCTTAAGTCATTCTGATTACCGATTCGCACCCATATGGTGACTATTCAGAAACTATGCTCAGAAAGAAGGACAAAGAAAAGTGCTTTCATGTTTTCACGTGTTTAGACGCTCAAAAATAGGATAAAGAGTGTTATCCGAGTGAAAAATACACCAACACAACGGCATTCTATCATAACTAACAACAACACCGAATATTAAATTCCCGAACCTCTTCATTACCTTCCCCCACCCCTTCCGACACCCCCAAATTACCCAAAACGGGTAATTTCACTTTCTATGAAAACTACTGTCGTAGACCGTTGTTTTGTTCATTATTGCAAGCGATTATGATTACATGAAAAGCTATTGTCTATGACACGCTCACTTCAAACTGATTCACATTGATTCTCATTCTTTTCGGACGTATTGTACTCGCTCTCATCGCTATCACATGCGAATACCGTTCTATTGATGACTTTTTCGCATTCACTTCGTCTCATTTCATTTCACTGTTCGAAACAGTTTCTTATTCTGTAGTATATACTATTTACTGAATACACTGACGATTGTTGACAACCGAAATCAACAATACAGCAATCGAATTGAATTGTTCAACAACGTTTTACAGTCGAATGATGAATTATAGAGTGCATTTGATAGAATGAGAATTTGACTTTAACTGTTAAGTGAAATGAATGAGAAATCAGCAGAATAGAACACTTTTGGTGATAAAAGCTATGAGAGCGATTATAGCAGCAAGGAAAAGAATGAAAACCCTGTTAGGCCCGGACGAGCTAATGATACTCAGAAAATGAGAGAATGAAGAGTGTTGCCATCAACTACCGCATTTACAAATCCATATTTGAATATTATTATTCAACATCGTTCAACAGATAAATCATCAGTTATAGTGTATTTGATAGAATGAGAATTTGACTTTGATTGTTGAGTGAAATGAATGAGAAAAACAAACTTCAACATCCTCAGAAATACGTATTTACTGCTGGTGGATTTTGGTTACTTGAGGAGATACAGTTCATTTTTCAAAGGCATTTCATTTAGCGCAATGACGCTTGCTTGGATGCATTGTAGCACAAAAGATCGATCTGGACGCTAGCATAGTATTACGAGGGTTACCATCTTTAGCATAACCGTACTCTCAGTTATGAACAGTAACATATCAATTCCTTCACACCAATCGATCGAGCAGGATCTCTGAATTCAGAAAAATATATTTTTTCTTGGGCGATTCTGCTTACTTGAGGAAATATAGCTATTTTATTAAAGCTATGTCAACTAGCGCAGTGGTGCTCATTGAAATGCATTGTATCACTGTAGATCAAAGGATATTATACATTACAATAGAAATATAGTTTTGATGTATTCAAGCCAATCGTCTCCTCAAGTTTGCCCAGCAACATATTGATGTTTTAAAATCATTTGATAGAGCAGAATCTCGGCTTTCTACGAGTGAAAATTTCACCTGAAAATTTTGCCTCTACGTAGAAATATAGCAATTTTTGTGATTCTATAGGGGTTGCCACATTCAAGCCTACCATACTCTCAGCTTTGACCAGTAACATATCAATTTCTTCACACCAATCAATCGAGCAGAATCTCTGGATTCAGAAATAAATATATTTTTCGTAGAGATTAGCTAACTATAAGAACAGTTGCTGTTGATCAGCATTCTAATGGATATATTCTCAGATACGTATTGCTCTTGCCCTTATTCAATCTCATCACATCTCACAACACAAACGCATATAATTGCAAACAAGTAAATGCAAATAATTTTCAACTATTCAAACCTAAGACTCTAGTGTTCCTCAAATTATTATAAGCACGCTGATATCTCGATGTTAGCTCCCTACTACAGAATTGCTGGCCTATAAAAGCGAACTACGTATATGGCATCATCTTGAACGCTAATCGTATTTACAATCGTGTTTAGAACGAGGCTCATATCAATTTTTACGATGCTCAGCAAGTGTCTCTGACGTAAGACTCAGCAAGCAACAATCGGATACTTTCAACATCGTAATTAACATCACCATCACTGTTTTCCAGTCTTGAGTTAGTTCAGATGGTGTATGTCAACAAAATGAGAAGGATTTTTAACATGGGCAATATGAATTTTGCAAGAAAATTTGCATGCAGTGGTAAACGTAAATGAATTTGAATAGAATGAATTCGAAACAAAATGGATTATTCGAAGGTTCGCACCCTACTTATGGAGATGTCGTTGCTGAAGACGGATGAGCCGCTTGAATTAGTTAACATTGAAATAATTGCAATTTTTTACGGCTTCGTGTCAGATCTTTTATGAATATTTTTTCATGTTATCGAATGGGGTGCAACATTTCATGATAAAAGAACGCGCAGAGCAAAGGAAAAGCTGGGAGAAGAAGTTAAATACTGGAATATGAAATGATGAGAGGATTTTTGGAGTCCATTCTTGTCAATAACTTCAGCATATTCTAGAATGTGAGTATCAGCGGCGCAGTGGTATGCGTATTTGGTAGAGACCAGGAGAATATCGGATCTAATTCAGGTTCGCGTTCTCTTAACTGATTTCTTGATTTTTTAACAGATTTCTTGGAATATTCCGTTCTGTGACCAGTCACATTGCAATATTTCATGCTTTACTTACGTTTCATTGCGGAATTAAAGAAAATACTGGAAGCAGGAGTTGAATACCTGGGTATGAAATGAAGGCAAAATTTTTAGGGTTAAATTATGTCGATAACCTCAGCATCCTTCAGAAGGAAAACGCCTATGGCGCAGTGGTTCACGTCTTTGGTGGATCATTTTACGATAACGAGTTCTATTGCTATTTCGCCGAGAATTATACGCTCGTCCGTCACGTATCTGCAGTTTTATTATTGCAGTTATTTTGATGTCGATAATTAAAATAGATGTTCCGTGTTTCGGTATTTGTCATATGTATTTTCTTTAGTAGCTGTAACCATTAGCTGTAATAAAGATGTATTCACTTTTCCTCATATGTATTCCCTCATAATTTCTCTTATAATGTATTCAGCAACATTCAAATTAAGTGAAATGATTTCATGAACGCAGCCAGTGATCAAACCGGTGAGAACTACCCCCGTTAAGAAAGGTGGCTCAGGGAACCCGTACTTAAGTAGATACTCGAAACGCTACTCAGGCGCGCATGCCCTATATCCGACCAAATCGGCATCACCCCCAGACCGTTACTTTCATACAGTATTGGAAAGAAAGGATGATAGCGACACCCGGCCTGCACCACCAGCATATCGTGAAGTCTTATGAAATCGCTCGACGAATCGCCGAACCTGTCAGTGGGCGCATGCATGCCTATCTTACATCTCCGAACCCAGCCCAGCTTATCATTATTTCGATGGATTGAGAACACCCACATATATCATAGAATTTTGCAAGTTGAAGCGACCATTGGCTACATAACGCAAACTACGACGAGATTACTTCAACCGCTACCAAAGCACACTATAGCGTACAACATCTCCGAATCATGCTTGCCGAAAATCATTTAGAGACCTACTACCACACCCATGAGGCTATTCATACTCCACGGTGTGTGTCGGAACTCAAATTCCTCGTCCTATTTTGAGCATCCCAATATACCTATTATCTGAGCTACGTAGTATTTCCCCCCTTCCTATTTGTGTTTCATCAAGTAACATACGTGCTTTCAGAAATGGCCATGTTCGCGAACCCATTTCTCATTTTAAGGTGCAATGAAGTTTCCGCATTTGGGAACATAAAAAGAAGCCAGACCCTCCTCCTTTCTGCATGCAGGAGACTTACTCAATCTCAGGTTTTCGCTTGCGCAGTTCTGCAGAACCAACGTTGAGGAAAGTTCTTGCTAATTTAATCCGGATTCAGCTCCGCGGACTCTTATAGATTAGCCTCATGATTCAGTAACTATATATTTTTTAAATTTGCAATTTAAATCAAAGTCATATCAATCTACTTTAGAGCCACTCACTACAACATTCTTGCCAATGCTCAGACATTCATAATCACCCAAATACAGTCAAATTTACAGCAAAATAATTGAGAACAAATGCAATAGATGAAAACAAAAAGTGATCACTGATCACAACTCAATTTTATTGCATTTTCCCTAGGTTCAAGCAAAAAGAGTGAATGATGGTAAATGTGGTCATTCGACCACAACTCATTTATTAGTGCCCTAAACTGAACGAAAAAAACCTTGGAAGAACAAACCTTAGAGCTGATGGATGATGCGATGTAGTAAACGGTTGCTGAATTGGCAGTTGGCGAATTGACACGTCCCATTTGTAGAGTGTGACGTTGCACGGTGGATTCTTGTAGCAGTGCCGCTTTGAAATCAACATAAACTCCAGTAAGAGGCAGTCAATTTTCAAGTCAAAAGCAAACCAAACTAAAATTCAGGTCAACCCAGGTTAAGATGTCTCAAGTCTAATGAAATTCGTGTCTCCCTCCAGCGTGAGTCAAATCAATAATAACTTAACCAATATAAGTCAAGCTATTCGATGTTAAATTTCAAATCAAACTCAAGTCAAACGTAACTCTCCTAAAATCATAGTTACTTCACATTATTGTCGATTCAGGTCACCTCCCAATGAATGGAGAATTATATCCAAGTTTCTTGTTAACACAATAACTACAGTAGTTCAGAAACATATCAAACCATAAAGAACTGTGTTGCTGACAGCGTAAAAAAAGCTAACTTAGAGTGCAGTGAAAGTTAAGGTTAGGCTAAGTCCGAACTGAGACTATGCCAAAGTACCAAATTAACTCATATATATTTTTTCAGCCTCAATGAGGACAAATTATTTGAAGGATCCAATGAGCATCACATGATTTTCGCATTTTAAGGCTGTCATCTGCACGCTCGCAAGAATATGGCTTTGAAATTCATCAAGAAATTACTCAGACACTGGCTTCTTAAAAGCACATCAGTTTGAGGATCTCCAACATCGACAAACCTGAGACCGAAAAGACTTGGCCTTGAAGGTATCAGCTTACAGGGAAGTCAAGTTTCTATATGTACTCGGAACAACAAATACCCAGCTCAACCTCAACCTCGGATGTGAGCTCTCTGAAATGACCATTTTTTCAAAGCGCAGGTACTGTTTTCCAAATATCCTGGGACATGATGATCTTCGGAAACCTTCCATCTGCATGAATTGTTTAAGGTCATTCAGTATTTCAATGCCACCAACGAGAGGCAACAATTATACTGGCAGTGAAAACAGATTATTTCTGAGATGTTGTATGAATGCACTATGGACGCAGCAAATAGATAAGCTTCGGCGAGTAACCACAAACACCTGAGAGATTTCTCCTTATAAAGCATTTAGCAACATTGAACTGAGTCAAACGATTTCATATGTGCCAGTCAATGGTCAACCCGATCATAATTCCCCCCTGTTAAGAGAAAGTGCGCACAGTGAGTCCGGGAACCCTCGTTACCTGAGCAAATGCCCGAAGGCACTACTCAGGCCAACTTACGCGCAATTCCCTATCCCCGGTCAAATCGGCGCCTTTCCCGGGCCGGGAACGCCCGTATTTTATTTCGAAGATGAATGTTGACGATACCCGGGTAAGCATCATCAACATATATTGAGGCATTTCTCCCCGATTCGCCGAGACTGCCGGTAGGCGGGGAACGCCTGTCGCATTTACCTAAACCTAGCCCCTCTTATTGGCATCTCGACGGGTTGGGATCACCCATGCAACCAAAATGTACTTTTTAAAAGTGACCATTGACTGCACACATGATATCGTTCTCAACTCAATTCAGCTGTCCCTAAACAGCAGCACAAGGAAAACGTTCTTCGAGTCACCACCTAGCGACTCGACTCTTCGGGTGAGTGGTCCAGGCGAACTTTCCAGACCTACCGCTACATCCATAATACTCTTCATACCCCTACTTTCTTGCAACTCAAATTTCGATGTAATTTACACGCCAGTATACCCATTATCTCTGTTGGTTGCAGCCGCACCCACTCCTAATCCTGCTTTCTTCCGAATAATACCTGTGCATTCAAAAAAAAGACCAAATCAAAGAGGTTACTTCAAAGTCTAAGATTTGCGTGGGTATTCGAAGTGTCGTACATACAAAGAAACTAAACTCATCCTTATGCTGCACGTCTATAACTAAAACTATATTAGAGTGAACTAGTAATGAAGTATATTAGAGCTCAGCTAATTAAAAATCAAAGAAAAAAGATAACCTAGATTCAGAGTAAGCTCAAACCTGGTCATGACAGAGTAAAAGTGAAGCAACTTGAAGTGATAGTTGAGTCAAGTCAGGTTGAAGCTAAAGTCAATCGAATTCATGTCAATCGAATAGGCCTTATGTTGAGATCACGTTCCTAGTCTAAGCCACATCATCAAGAACTCCAAGCTCGCAGCTAAACTTATGACCAAGCAGTTTCTTATAGCAGTCCAGCGCATGTTTGGTGAACACAGTCCAAGCAAATTTGGGAGACTGAGAGGAGATCAGTATTGAGTTAAAGAATTTTATCGAGTGAAACAATTTACGATTCTCACATAACATTTTAGCCCACCTCTCTGTCTCCCACTCTGGACAAATCCAACCCCAACTAAGTCCAACAATATTTGCAATGGATATCCGTGTAATTAATACCACAACATAATAATAATATCCCAATTATGAAATACAATAACATAACGAATATTATCATACGTCACAACACAAATAGTGTCACACATCCTAACATTATCATACATCCCAATGAATAATGAATTATTTGTTAATGAACGTTATTTACATCACAATTTAACAATGCAATTATTTTACAAATAAACGAATAAATGAAATGTTAAGCATGCAAAAAAGTGGGCACTGATCACGCTCAACTTTATTTCCATACCCTACGTTTGAGTGAAAAAACTGAGAAACAAAATGATGCCGTTTTCCAACCTAATTGTAAGCTCATTTGTTCAGCCCTACGTTAACCAAAAGGCAAACTTGAGATGGAAAACAAAAACAATGTTTAAAATCTTCCAACTGGCCTGGCGCTTCGGTGCGCTTACTGATGGACTTTGATACTTGGATAAAATATGATCCTGTCGTAGTATCTGTTGAATGTCGTTTTATCATCTGTTGTTATATTGGATTGATTGCTCCTTTCTTTGCATTGATAATTGTATTGTTGGCCCTCTTGTGGGCCGTCGATCTGCTCCTCACATATTCACTCTCTTGCAGAGCTGTTGAAAATCCTTACCATCCAGATTTCCTTCGAAAGAATTCCGATTATGCTTTGAAATAACTAAAACAATGCAATAATTGGTTGGAATTTACTCACCTCGTAAATTATTCCAGGTAAATCGTGTCCATTTGTCACTTCTTACTGGTCACTGGTCACTTCTTTCTTCCTACTGGTCATATCTTACTCGTCGTACTGATCACTTCTTTCTTCTCGCCACCCTCTTGCGGGAGGCGTTCACCTCAGTCAACTTCGTCAGTCGATGATCACCTTCGCGGGCCGATTCCGTCATTCGGTCTCACCTGAGAACACAAACATTCAGTTCATTGAGGAATATCACGTTTTAATGAACACTGCATCATAACGAAATAAAATAAACGATTCATATTCTATCAGAACCAAATCTAAACTGCAATCGGTTGTTAACATTTTAATGCCACCGGAGCCTCATTCAATTCGATCCATTACAACTTAATTAAGCACCGAGTACCATCAAATCAGTTTAATAACGTGGTATTACCAAATCCAAAACACTTCCCAAAATCAGAAAGCAGAAAACATTCCAGGTACAATCATAAGAACACTGACTTTATAAGAGATAAGGGTGTATGTAAGTGACAAAACGTGGTGCGAAGCGTAAAATGCCCCAAAATAACTCTTAAAGTCCGAAATATAACATATTCTTAATTTAAAATACACCGAAATCCTTTTTATGAGTTAATGGCAATTGAGTAATAACGGCTCATCATCAACAAAGTCGTTGATCGTTGAGAATGAGATAAACACAACGACGTGAATCGCAATGTTGAACTGCGAGCAACATCACACTTGAATGACATAAACAATATGAACCAGCATCACGCATACACAAGAACTGAAAGTGATAAGAATGAATGTGTCGAGAATGTGATGAATAGCAACACAGAACAATGTCTGCAATAGATATTGATCAACTTCATGCAATGGCAGAGCAATCAGCTTTCGTCGACGCTTGTACATAGAATTGCATTTTGATCTGATGGTGATACATTGAGACCAGTATCAAAATACGTAGTAAAAAAACTGATCCTATCTCAAGCATGAGCTCGAAGATGGCAATGCACATATTGCTATGTGGACTTATTCATTGATCGATAATAGATTAAATTCCTGTTCATTGAAATGCATTGTATCGCTGTAGATGGGTGGATATTATACATTACTATAGAAATATAGATTTCATATATTCAAGCCAACCGTCATGTTTCTACATCATTCGATTTAACAGAATCTCGGCTTTCTGAAAATGAAAACAGCGCCCAGAAATTCTGCCTCTACGAGGAGATATAGCTATTTTACTGATGCTATAGGGGTTGCCACATTCAAGCCTACCGTACGCTCAAGTTTGTCCAGTAACATATGGATTTCTTTGCACTATTCGATCCAGCGGAATAACTGAATCCAGCGGATTCAGTTATTCGTCTCTCCTAGAACGGAAATTTGTTGGAAAGCACAGGATTTGTGCACACATAAGAGACACACATGGGCTCCTCTCAATTTCCGTGAAAATGATCTGCATACCTTATCCTTGATCAAAACAATCTCAAATATTCGTTCTCATTGTCAATAAAACGCCTGATACGTCCGAATTGTTAACAGGTTTACTTGGTGAGCCGTCGTGGTACATGGGTCTACAGTCGTACATGGGATTACGGGATTCCTATGGATATAGCGATGGTTAATCGCATCTCTAATATTATCGGCAGCACACGCTTGGGCTTCAGCTATTTCAACAATTTACTTGAGAAGAACCTTCAAAAACGATTTGATCATGAAATCTATGGTATTAAACCGAAACACAATGCGCTTAGGTTGGAGATTTCTTAAATATTTTTCACGAGTATTCGATTGAATTAGTCCTTCATGATTTTCGCAATTCGTAACAGTTTATACATCTATTTTCACACATCTGTTGTTGGAATCATTTCCTGATCCAGTCATCCAACTTATCAACGACTCAATGATCATCGGTAACACAAAAAGTTTCAGTGCACATACAACAGTGAACGATGAGTTAGCGGGTCGTATTCAATCGGGTACGCTGAAAATCAAACCAAATATTTCATCATTTGGTGAGACGAATGTTACATTCGAGGATGGGTCATCCGTTGAGAATGTGGATGAGGTTGGTTCATTTTTGATATGTCTTGTGAACACTCCGTCTTTTCAGCATTCGAACTTAATCGTAAGCATTTGATGGCGTTGATCCGGCATTGGCTCAAGACTGATTTCGTGTTCAATTGAGCCTTGTATTCGGTCTTTGAAGCATGACCGAATAGCACGTGGTCAAACGATACGCATGCTCAAAAGCTATGCAGTCAACTACATTAAGAATGCTTCCCTCGACACCTTCAATTTACCCAAAACGGGTAATTTCACTCCTCATGAGAACCATTGTCATAGACCGTTGCGTTGCTCATGATTGCAATCGATTATGATCGCATGAAAAGCTATTTCTGTGACACGCTCACTTCAAACTGATTCACATGGATTCTCATTCTTTTCAGACGTGTTGTGTTCACTCTCATGGCTATTGCATGCGAATACCATTCTCTTCATGAGTTTTTCTCATTCACTTCGTCTCATTTCACTTCACAGTTAGAATCAAATTCTTATTCTGCAGTATATACTATTTACTGGATACGTTGACGAGTGTTGACAGCCGAAATCAACGATACAGCAATCGAATTGAATTGTTCAACAACGTTCGACAGTTAAATGATCAATTATAGAGTGTATTTGATAGAATGAGAATTTGACTTTAACTGTTGAGTGAAATGAATGAGAAATTAGCAGAAGAGAACACTTTTGGTGATAAAAGCTATGAGAGTGATTGTATCAGCAAGGAAAAGAATGAAAATCCTGTTAAAACGAATGAAAACCCTGTTGTTCCGGGACCAGCTAATGATACAATCAGAAAATAGGAAAATGAAGAGTGTTGCCATCAACTAACCGCTGGCATTCTATCATGAAACAACAGCTGCACGAAATACGAATTTTCTGACCCTCTCCATTTCCCACCTCAACACCCCTAAATTACCCAAAATGGGTAATTATTACCCTCTATGAGAACTACTGCTCTAGACTATAGCAGACTTACGTTAGTTTAAGTTATCAAGCCAGATTATAGTTGCAGCTAACATATGACGATCATATTCTGCATGATATTCCTGTCCAATAACCGATTAGCCTTGTGATAGTCTAAAAAATGATATTGCCAATGATATTGCTAAAAATGATATTACCTGAAAGATCGAGTAATGTATTTCAATGACAGTTCCTTGCGAATCACTTTGTGCATGCGGTAAATTAATATGAGATGAAGGTATCTCAAATGTTCTATCTTGATCATCTAGCATTGAAGGTGTGAAACCTGAAAGTTCGAGTGCTTACTGAAAAGAAAAAACACAGATTACGAAAGAAAATTATTATTTAGAAAGAGGATGAAGCCCAATGATGCCTGAAACCTTCGTAGAGAGCGATACTTTTCAGACGCCTTTTAAGAAGTAATGAGAGGACGTCTTTGAAATCCGTATATAATGATTAATGTTTGACATGAGTTTTTTTGACTTGAGACTTGAGATGTTTTACCCAAGTGAGGTGTCAAAAAATTTCTTACAACAGAAGTTAAACTACGTCGCACTTTTCATTAACTCTTTATAATGATATGAACAAATCAAATTGTCATTATCAAACTCTGGATGATGAACAAATCGCTCTCTTGAATAATTTCTTCATAACAAAAATTATTCGAATGAAATGGTTGACTATTTTCACACTATTTTCGCGTTCCTAATAGATCACTTTAAGTCGTTGATATCATTAATTGAGGGCAGTAGAGTGTAATAGTGCATTTCATTAATGAAACTATTAATTTCTGAAGCCTCTGATGAGTTCCTTTACGGATATATTGACTGCCTTCTTTTTCGGTCGTGCTTCTTGTTTTGCACAGATGCAGTAAACAAAACTTTTTCATTGATTACTTCATTACGATCACAATGATAAGCAATAAAAACGATTACAGTAATCAATATACAAAAGACAGCATTCCTCTTCTTCAGAAGAAAAATTTTTCAAATTTCCAAAAAAACATTACAATGGTAATAATATAAAAAGGATAACAATGAAGTAATAAGAAAATATTACAATTACAGGGTAAAGACGTTATGGAAACGTATTGGCTACTCCCCGAGATTAAAGAGCAACTCGATTATAAATCTCTTGATATTTGACAATAACGATTCCTTCATCTATGCAATGCCACACATAAGATATCGCGCTAAGTCATTCTACACAGTTATCTCCCAAATCATGAAACAACACCAAGTGACATGTTCAAAAAAAAAAATCAGAAAATCAAGCTGTACTATTCGACTAATACAATATATTCATTGCGATACTATTATTATTACTGTTGCGATCATCATTATTACCATTAATATTTTCATTACTTTTAATTTACTCGAATTTTTACTGTTTTGCACTTCTCATCGTTCTGAATGAACTCTGATTATATGTGGATGAAGACATTATTAATTATTATTGCTGCATACGAAACGAATCAAAAGATGAATCCTTTCATTCAAGTATTCTCCATTTCTTATCTCTTACACTACCTCACCAACAACCAAATACACAGATTTCAACGTAAACGATCACAATTATCAGTTACAATCATACAATAACATACACGCAACCACGCAGAATATTTCTCTGGATTCGTAGCAGCTATAAATAACGACAGCAAAAATTAAAAAACATATCAGATACATCAAATCAGACACAACATCAACCATCTTTAACGAAACGATTACAATAACAACAATTATAATAAAAAAATAATAATAATAACGAAAAGACCATTGCGATGACCAGTCTCCAGAAGCGAAAATCTATCCGTAAAGAAAGACGTTCATCTCAATACAGTCATAATGATATCATTACACTTTTCCACAGATTCATAATATTTATCTCACTTGCACTATCCAGCAGCGAACTTCCATTCCTGTCGACACAGTGGACACTGTGGACGGGGTGTATTCTGCGTTTCGGTCCATTTCACAATGCAGTGCATATGAAACGCATGCTTACAATTTCCAATCGCCTAAATGCAAATAAATCTTTCATGAACATTCTCTGCATATATAATAGAAATGAAATTAAACCAAAACCATCAACATTCGATCACAAAAGAATATTCAAACGGATCTGAAATACTCACCAATGGACATTCATCGCCCGGCGTTTTACACTCGATACAGCATGCCTCGAAAGGCATTCTGCAAATACCACAAGTCTCATCTCCTGCTGTCCATTTCCAACTTGCCGCAACCTCAATTCAAACAACATTTTCATCATGCAATTAAAACATTTCCTAAATCCAATATTAACTCTTCCATCAAATATAATATTATCGCAGAAATACATTACCCACACACTTCCCATCCGACCATCCCATTACAAATATATATTTCGAATACTTTACTCTTTCATTTCATCTCGCAATTTTAGTTTATAACGATTTTTTTTGCTCAGTTACGCTTACCTACGTCTTCTGTAATAACCATCTAGAATTTGTCTCGAATGATACATCAAAACACGAACAATATCGCAAAATATAATATGCTTCTTTCCATACTTGTCAAAACTAAGTAATGAAAATCCCAAAGAAAACAGTCAAACGTTCACAGCTGAAATTGTTAGCAATGATACAATTCGACAACTAACATTCCATTTCTTGACTGTGAGTTTGAGACGGGTATTTGATGGTAATTTTAGCGGAGGGGGTTGATCGTTGCCAGAGAATGATGATGGATTGCGGTGTGTGGCACGCAGGCGCTCTCTTGATCGTGGCGTTACTGAAGTGGTATCTATCGAACTGTTCTCCTCAAATCGAATAATTAATTCTTCATTCATTTTACTTGAAATAAATTCATTCTTCTCTCCTTTCAGAACAATATCACTGATAAGTTAATAACGATACTCAAAACATATACAAATAACAATGAAATTAACTTTAATAATAAAAATAAAAGCAAACCCGTTCAGTGATATTCTCTAAACCAAGCCGAACCCTACGCAATGGGGTTGGTGATGGCCGTATGTGATTGTTATCAACATCATTATCATACACCAACGAAAAGAACGTTGGACTCAAGTATGGAGGTGAGTCTGCTTCACGTAGAAGGTGACTTCGGAGACGACATGAAACATTAATGAGAACAATATTCACACAAATTCAAAATCAACGCCAGCAATAACTCACAATGAAAAACACCAACAATATTTAGTAATGCTAATAAATTAATAAATTAAAATTTTAAATCCAATGACAATAATTAACACCAAAACGTTAACAATAATTGCATTAATGGATACAATAATTTGACTAACAACAAATACATGAAGACACACAAAACAAAACCAATTAAAACAAAAACTAACGAGGTCTGTCATTCTCATGGTGATCGTTACTGATCGCCATCAGGTTTGTTGGTGTATGCATGACCTCCTCTCCAACAACCGTATCCTATGAAGAGAACCCTTTTACAATTCCATTCTTATAAATTATACCCACGCATTACTCACTTTTTACTTTCATCAACCTCACTTCACGCAATTCGAATCATCAACCGAATCATTTTAAAAAGCGCAATGATACATTACAAACCGTTGAACAGCTTCATTATATCTTCTCGATTCCGAAACGCTGCCAAATGCAAATACTCATAATGCACTTGTCATGTTCTTAATCTGGTTGATCTAACTTACATTGACTCAACGTTACGTTCTTCACATTTGGTTTTGAATGTTGATTGTAAGAGATGAAAAAGATGATTGCTTTATTTTGAAAGCAATCTTTACTGAAGAACTTTTTTGAATATTTCTAAATGTGTTTCATCAAACTTCCCAAGAGATAAAACATTTCCACTGACCACATCTGCGTCCTCCTCATCGAAATCGTTCGTCTGTATCGACGATAAGCTAGTGCTATGACTTGGATTATTATCCGGCTGTCTATCACCTCCTCCTATCACTATATCCGCACCCTCCTCAATCCGAGTTTCATCGTCTCCGTTCTCGTCGTTCACCGACAACATCGGTGGCATCGTTGTAGCACCATCGTCCACATTGCCCGGTAACAACGCTTCACTTGAAGGTGACCCTCCAGTTGCACCCGTATCGCTAACCGTACTCGATTCACCTCCTCCCGTCCCAACTCAAATCAATTCATTACCTTTATGCTCATCACTGAACGTTACAGAATTTATAAGAGAGAGCGCATTAACAAAAGATTTCATCGTTTAAAAATAGTCCGCAAAAATATCATGAAGCATCGTATTCAAATCTAGTAAAATTGCTCTCAAATAATAATAAATCTCTGATAGAAAGACAATTAAAACCTGAACGACTTGTCGAAGAAACTTGTTCAGTAGTAGTGGTTTGAAGATCACCAATTGATGTGGCTGGATTTCGAGCTTCCCGTTGAAGCCATTCGTCACTATCCACTGAACTCTCACCCTGAACGATGAACCGATTAACTCATATGATATATGCCAAATATGATATATTTGTGTCAACTGCAACACAAAACGCTTATATGGTGATATTTGTCAATAATATTTTACGCAAACGTTTAGGGTAAAATCAATTGCAAACTCGTCAATAAATCGATCATAAGAAGACGATAATATGAATTGACAACAAACGAACCGTTGTCCAGGGTCTTGAGTTTGAATGTTCAATGCTGATGTTGATGAAACGATCCATTTCTGGCGGAACAATGATATCATTCATCACTTCACTTTCCGCATCCCATTCCGCGCGTAATGAATGCCTTGGATCGAATGTTGGCTCGTGCTCTAGCGGAGATGTCGGACCAGATTCATTCGGAGACGAATCCATCAGGAACGGGATTGGTGATCTTGAAACAATTAAATTTACATCGAAATATGAAAAACATACGTTGATAGTAAAAAATATACGAAAAATCTCTTCAACAAAACACAAAATATAGTATCTTACATACGACGATGGCGAAACGGTGCACTGCGATCGTTTGACATGGCTAATTTTGATGTTGTTGAGCGGCCGATCCCTTGAAAGAAATGAATCATTTTCAATTTAGCGATTGAATCATTTTCAATTTTTCGATGCTTTCATACCGCAATAAACAACAACAATAACGAAATTTTCATTAAGAAACAAAAGTGAATAGGTAATCGAAGATCGTCAGTAAATGACTGTGATTTTTGCAAGAAACCTGATTGGAAAATCGTTTGATTGCCTGATGTAAGCCGACAGGTGAACCACCACGACGAATAATCTCAACACAAACTAGTAACTGATCAGGTGTTAAATCGACGTGCAGCAAATCGGCCAGATCTTTTACCGCTGAAAATCAATTCATCGTTATTAAATTGGATTAATTTCCGACGAATTTTTAAATCTTCATCGTTCATCTCTCAACATTCCATATGGATAGTATTTTGGTAGCATTTTTCAAATGAACTATCTATTGTGGAATATTTGTTGACCGCAATGAAATTAATAGGATTTATTGAAAAAGACGAGACTTTTGAAAGCCAGGCATTTATGAAATATTCATTAGCAACTCGAAATGTGTTCAAAAGACTCACTTTGTCACGTAAATAGAAATTGTTGTACTTACAAAAAGTTAATTAATGAAATGTGCAAAACTTACTATCAAGAGTGGTTTGTGACAGTTGGATATTTTCTTTGATACCTGAGCTCTGAAAGCTCATGTCCACAGGCGCATAAACTGACTTTTACAGTCTTCAGTTGCTGGCTGCGTAAAAACTGCAACAAAGAGAACATTTGCAAAAACACAAGCTTTCGCATAATATCAAAAGAAAACACTCCATAATCGTACTAAAATAAAAATTTATCAAATGAACGAATCATATTGACGGATAAACGCCTAACAATAAGAAGATAATGAAAATAAGCGGATATAAAACCATTCAGTCCAACAATCGACCAAAACTTAATGAATAAATCGCCAATAGATCGCCTAATTAGACCCCAGCGAAAGAATAAAACAGTGTCAAAAAATTCAAAAAATGAAATTCAGTCAAATTTGAAAATTTCTTTCTGCGTGCATACAGACATAACGGTGGCGTATGCAGACAATGCGCGTGTGCCAAAACACTATAAAGACAGATAGATAAGGTGCTCTGTAATAGTAAAGGATTATTGCTTAATATTAAACAGATAACAGTTCCACTCTGGTAAACGGGTAGAATCGAAAGGTCTAAAATGCGTATCTCAAATTTTCTGAACGTGATCGCACTTCAAATGCGCAGATGTCACTAACTTTAATTCCGATCCCAGGCCATTGTTGGACCATGAGGCCAAGACTTGCCGGGTCAAGTTAGGCTAAAACCCGGTAAGGCAAGTCTTGGCCGGGCTGAGCTAGTCTCTCGAACCAGCCCGATAAGTCTTGATCTGCCCATGCAAGTCTTGGCACTGCCCGGTTACTCGGGGTCGACGATTCCCACATCCCTAATGTGCAGAATCATTACACCTCTCCCTCGGCAATGAATTAATTCAAATGTTGTGATGTGTTGATTATTTTGATTGATCACACGTTTCAATAGTGAATATCAGGCTGGAATGTCAAAGAAGCAAAACATAATTGAGTTGAGGAAGTCAGGAATTTCATTGCCGTTTACGGTCGAATGCATCAGTGATGAAGATTGTAAAGATGACGTTTTTCAGGGAACTTGGAATAAATTGCGAGGTGTGATAATGTTGGGAGCAGGTGACCAAGAGACGATCCAAGTGGATGGCGTTGTTGTGTTGGTGGACGAAGAATCGAATTTTGCCTATCTGGATGCTGGCCTAGGACGGGTTTTGCTATCGCCAGTAATGAACGGAGATGATATTAAAGTGACTGACTGGTTCAGTGTCACGGCTACTCCGTATCGCGATGCTGCACCGGTTCGTTCGAGATACTTCCTGCGCATCTCTTTTGATTCCTCATTATTTTGCTATCAACATCCTTGATTTGTTCGAATTTTCCGTAAAATAAGTTTTCTAAACAAGAGATTTTTTTTCAGATTCACAAGAAGAACTTTTGTCGATATGCTGTAGTTGGTAGAGTGAAGAAGATCAAAGAGAAGTTACCAACTGGCTCAAGAATAGATCGTGACGATCTGGAGGTTGTTCGCATACAAACACCGGTAATGATTGGGGCGATCCGTGAAGACACCACAGTAGCGTTATCGGAGCATATTGGACGTGTTTTCATCGATAAAAAATGTTAGTGCGTTCACGGAGGAATGGAATCATTTCGGAATGTTTCAGTGCGTTACAAATGTCATTCAGTATTGCTGAAAGATTAGTATTACGAATGTCCACAAGAGAATTCAAATAGACCTCAGGATTTTGAACGTACATTTGTTTGTGAGTGAAATTCAGTGTGTGCTTGATTGTTATAACTTGTTAGCAGTGGTGATTGTAATGAACAAAAGCAACTCAGTGTTATCCTCTACTCAGGATTACCATGGTCGATCCATAGTAAGTGTGTTACGAATAGTCTGTTGTATGGTGGTGTGTTACAGTTCGCAAAAAAATGGATTTGAAATCGAAGATGATACTGGATGCATCCGTGCAGAGTTGTGACCCATCTGACAAGAATGCTTTCTGCTTTTGGTC
Organism: Anisakis pegreffii; assembly: GCA_035041965.1. Taxonomy (NCBI): domain Eukaryota; kingdom Metazoa; phylum Nematoda; class Chromadorea; order Rhabditida; family Anisakidae; genus Anisakis; species Anisakis pegreffii. The sequence continues at coordinate 74,576 of JAPYMA010000067.1, read as the reverse complement.
AGCGAAAGCGCTTGCGACCAGTGATGAGCTGAAAACCGATCTGGGCATCCGAGAGTGTCTGGTGAGATTTTCAGTTGTATCTTTTTTCTTTTGAAATTTATTTTATTTTGATAGAATTATTCTTTGATCGCATTTTGCAATTTTTTTTGACCAAAAATCTGCAATTTTTATTTTGTTTCGAATCGTTTCGTTAGTTTTTTCATTAATTTTCGACAATTTTTTCATCAGTTATCGGAAAATTATGTATTCGTTTGCAATTCCAGAGTTTCATAAATCAACCTTTTGAATTTAGTGAACTTTGTTATTACTGATGGGTGGTACATTGATTGTTTCAGGGGCGCTTTTCAGGTTTCATGGACAAGAATCTCTGCTTAATAGAGCTCTTCGGTGAGAACGAAGGTTTTGTTTGCGCCAGACCACCAGATTTTGCACACGCGATCCCGATGAAGAAACTGAAAGAAGCCGAAATCATTGTGGTATGTTGAGGAGACGTTATTTTTATCATTTGAATCGGTGACATTCACCATGAACTAGATGCAAAATTGAAGGTGTGTGCGAACCAGTCAATATCGCCACTGAGGAGCTTTCCGGTGAGTGCTGGTTATGCGTACGTTCCTGAAGGAGATGAGCTGGAGTCGATGAAGAAACGACTGGAAACCCTAACGGGTGATACAAATTCGATGATTGATCAAGGAAGTGATCACACTCGTAATGATGCAATTCAAGTAAACGATGAAAATCGACTTGAGGTTGGTGTTTCATTAAAGGATTGTGTTCGTACGCATCTTTTTGGATCATCACAAATATGGTGTCAATCGTTTACTCTTTTTATATTCTTCAATTTTATTCAGGGATTGATAAGTTTTAGGAGGGTTTTGACAATATAAATTGGGCATCTCTTAACACACCGGGCCTCTTCAACTTGCCGTTGTTATGTTCGATTCTCATAATCGGTTGTCTAGTCATCTTGAACGTTGTTGTTTTAGCAGCTTGATGCGTTCGTTTGACGGTGGTAATGAGCATTTAAATGAGCAGTGTTTGTAGTGGGTAATACATGGTTTGTTCAATATTCCTGTCTCGTGATCGAAAAACTTTGATATGGACGGTTGTAAATAGATGAAGCATCGTGAAGTATCAATATTTGCAGCAGAAGGCAGACGCAAGTATTCAGTCGAAGTGTATCCACAGTGATTTGATTCGAAAGCTGATGAGTGTCGATGAAGTAAAGTCGCAACTGCAACACGATGATCCAAAACTGTACGAACGTGTTGTCGAATTCCTTGGAGCGAATAATGTCTAGTAATTGTTTTCATTTCAAATGGTTTCCTGTTCAGTTAGTTTCAATTTTGATTCCGTGTTGTACTCTTGGATTTTATCAAATGTCAACAGTTGATAAGTTCTTTTTTTGGTTTGTTATTGTTGACACGATTCGATTCGAAATGATTTTTAACCGTTATCCTGTATTCAGTTTTCAGACTTTCGTAATCTCCCTTCGAGGTAAACATGCGTTTATGAATAGGAGTTATACATGATCCATTGATTTATTTTCAATCTAGCGATTTTTTTCTAGTAGTTGTTAATGAGTTGATGGAAGCAATAAGTGAAAATTCATGTTTTGAAAATTTTGTCAATCATGAATATTGGGAATACTCACTGAAAATTATCCAAAGTGTTCAGTTAGTATCATAATTGTTTGTTCACTTCAATATGTTGATTAATATTTCGAGTGAACAAACGGAACTTCACTTGAGGTTATTTTTTAAAATCATGTTGTTTTAATTAATTAGATCGTATTGTTGAAATATTAATCAACATTTTGTTTTAATTCAATTGTAAACGTCGTTTCATCAAAGTGCAATTCTCAATAGTCTATAACCAGTGAGCGTATGCCATCAATGTGTGAAATGTATCGATTTTGTGAATGATTCGTTGTTTTTGAGTTGAGTTGTTGTTGTCTATCGTTTGCATATCATTCCATTCATTACCTAGCTAACCATGACATTGATCTTAAGAAAGCGCTCAAAGCTTTTATTCAGTTATTACGTGTATTCGACGGTGTTGTTGATTTTTTTTAAATTCTATTTTAGGAATGTCCTTTTATTGCTTATTGGTCATGTATGAAAGTTATGCGTTTGTTGATCTGTGAGTATTGACGTTGTTTGCAAATTGTGAATGTATTCATTTTACTCAAGAATAATTGATACTATCAGTTGTATTCAGTATGATAATAATAATAAAACGATAATATTCAGAAATAAACCATCAATCGTTTCATTTGATAGCAACAACAACATCAATGATGAGTGATTAGAAAGAATGCGAAATGAATTGATTGTAATTGGATCAAAAATTTGGGATTTTTTTTTTGAGAGAGGAGAGCCTTACAATTTTAAGATGTAACTATTTTCACAAAGGAACTTGGGCCACAATCCTGTGCTCATTTCGTCTCCATTAGATGAAAAGTTATGACACGTTCATAGCGAGATATTGTCATTTGAACGCCCATCTGCAAAAAGTATCATCTAAACGATTGCAAATCATTACAACCACAAGAATAGGACGAACCTTGAAGTAAATTGGACGAATTTATGATAAAGTAAAGAGAAGGTTTCCAGACTTCTTATTCTGAAAACTAAATAGGACTATAATTTTAGCAACCCTTCCTAGACAACGATCGACTGGGTATACCGGAAAATCAAATACACGTTAACTAATCCAAACACACATCATTATGCTATACAACGACCGAAAACATCAAGTAAAAATGAATAAGCTGCTCGATACAAAATCATTGGAGATTAATATGATCTGCCAATGGCAAGAGTAATCAGCGACTTAATACCGTACATCAAATCGCCAATTATCAGTTCCAGACTTTACTTGATATCATCAAAATATAACAATTGATCAATTCCTTCATCAATGATATTCTTTCCAAATTAGCTTCACCTTGAAGGTATCAGTTTGCTTAAATATACGATGATCTGTGACGAAGGATATGCGATAGTGCATAAAAAGTACTTCATAACAATACTGACACTCTCGTTAAGATGAACTGAATCGTTTTACACCTTATTTTGTTCATTTATCTAATCAGTTCAATACAATAATATCGGTGATCATCTCTCGATTGAATCACAAATCGAAGTAATCATTTCGTTCAAACATCAACTCATTACTTCATCTTTCAATCACTGTTAACACATCCATCAAACTATATCTTACACAATTGCGTGAATACGCTTAGACAAAACCCTCTCAACTTCACATACTATTTCGCACTCTCGAACGTTCCAACTGTCATGCACAATAGACTTCAGACTCTTGCAATTCAGATGCGTCGCGTGCGGTTTCGTGCTTTTTTTATTAGAATTCAGATGCACATTTTCTTTCTAATTCAGATGCAATTCAGATGTTTTTCATGCTGGGATGGATTTTTTTTCACAATGCTTCATTTTTCATAAACTTTTCATGGAACCTCAACCAATTTTTGATAAATCATGAGAAATGGGGAAATTCCCGAAAAATACCTTTTTAAAAATCAGGAAAATGATGAGTTAATGCGTCTTTCGATTCGTTATTCAACTGAATACCTACAAATCAAGCCTAATTCGAGAATTTCAAGGGTACGAGCGACGATCAACGAAAGAATACGAACTGGCAATACGAAAGAAGATATACTGGCGATACGGAAACGGGACGAGCGTTCTGCGGTCAATTGGTCACTTCACCGGAACAAAGGTTCTTATCAAATCTTTTCTGTTTTATTTCCTAAGATTTAGGTGAGATTTAATTAATCTATTCCTACTATCGCTTCCACCTTCCATCCATGAAATCTACCCGCTGTATGGGCCACCTCTGTCCTACGAATCGATGGATTTTATCCTGCTCAAAGCCGAAGTTCGACTGTTGAACTTCTCGTGGCATTGAATGACTTGGAATGGGCGATATTTCAGCCTGCCTCGGGGACTCTAGGTGGATGGCATTAGTAGGGAAGGATTTTTCCCATCCAATCCGCTGCCGTGGATGTCAGTGGGTTTGCTCATGGGTAATAGACTGAACTGAACGATAGGAGGGTTGACCGAAATTGAACGGTCATCACGTTACGAATCGCCCTTATGAGAAGGATTGCAGTACATCCTTTCATATCCGAACCTTTTTAATTGTGAGGGTCTGCGTCTTAACAGAAGTAAATGCGCAAAAAAGATAAATTGGTCAGCAGACGGAAAACGAGAAGAATTAATTATTCATTTCGGAATTTCGAGACGCAGGCCCTCACAACCCCTCACGATAGAAGAACAGTCAGATAGTCATGAAAACGAGAATTTGTAACAAACCAGATTCGTACCTTGGAAGATTAATATGAATTACACGAAAAGGGATGGAAAATTTGGATTAATAGATATTCAGTAAATATGAACAAATGATCGATGAATCCAAGAAAGGCTTCTAGACAGTTGGAAACAAAGGACCAAGAGAGTCCGGAACAGTGGCGTAGCCAAGGGGAGGGGACGCTTCCATTCATCCCATCCCCTCCAGATCGAGAGGGTTCAGCAGAAGGAAAAAGGAGAGGGAAGGAGAAAAGAGAAAAGTAGAGGAGAGGAAAATGGAAAATGGAGGAAAGAACGGAGGAAAGAAAAGGAACAAGAAATAAATGTTTAAAATTACACCCCAAAATTCAGCTGTTATTTAAACCAGATCAATTTGCGTCCCCTCCCCCCTCTGGCTACGCCACTAGATGGGTATGAAAGGATGTACTGCAATTCATTCACGATGGGGATAGAAATGTTACAAGCAACAAAAAAATAAGAATAAGAAAACAACAAAAAAAACATTATGATATTACAAAAATTCATCGAATCGCATACATAACCGTCATTTGCAAAATCAATTTGTACATTGATAGAATCTTGATTTCAATTAATTAAACGCAATCAAAGTTAGCTGCCATTTTAAAAATTTCATAATAATGAATCTCACTAGTTTTCTATGTCTGACTTCGAATTACATGTATACCTGATTGTCAACGTGATAATTAATGACAATTTTGCGATGTCGGAAATGTTTTGAAAATGTCTAAAAATGTTTTCTCATTATATTTGACTATGCTATTGTAGGAAGTAATGTATTGCTGTTCCTCACAAATATGAGGATTTTTCTTTTTCATTATATTTCTTCTTCCTGTCCTTTTCTTCGGTGAAATATTGTCTCGCTTCACATTCCTTTAAACTGTTGAGAAGTGTCATGTTTGACGATTGTAAAATGCAAAAATTTGCTTCTCATTCAATTTCTTTTCTGATGAAATTTTGAGTAGATATGTTATTGTTTGCTACATAAATCAAAAAAGCTGACGGCAACAATCGACGAAGAAGGACAACAATGGACTAATTCAATACTTATTATCATTCAAGGCTGACTACCACTTGATTTGGATCGTGATATGACTGCTTAACATGGATCATAATATTCATTCAAATATGATCTAATATAATGGCTATTCATTCAGACGTAAGTACTGCGAAGGACTTGGGAAAATTTTTGAATTCACTGTTTGATCAGTGACAATGATTGCCCAAAACTGATAATTGATAAATGTGAATATTTCTGGGCATCCCAGTCAACCGCTGTGTTTGAAGAGGAGTCATTAGGCGATAAGCATGCCAACTCCTCAAACGGGGTTATAATGAAGCAGTAGCATGCTATGCTATAGTTATGAAATTATTATATGATCTTATTAAATGCTCCACTACGGCTATGAAATTATTATCTATCCGATCCTGTAGAATGCTGAACACTCATCAGGGTGAAGTCAGTGGTAGCAACAGCCTAACAATAGCAACATTCAACAACTCTCAGAAAGGATCACATCAAACCACGACTCAATAACGACTCAAGAACGACAAAATCAACCATGAAATAATGAGAAAAATACGAAATAAAAAAATATAAACATAAAAAATTATGATTCAAAAGAACAAAAAAGTAAAATAAAAAATAGAAGAAAAAAATAAAAATATTAAAAAATAAGTAAAATAAAAAAATAAAAAATTACAAAAATAAACAAAAAATCAAAAAATAAAGAAAATGAAAAAAAACAAAATGAAAGAATTAAATTAAAAATGAAAATAAAAAAATAAAATAAAAACATGATATTAATATTGAAATTGTGTAATGATGGATTCATGATATTTGTTGTTATGAGTTTTTAGCAAAATGTTCTTTATTGTACTGATCTAATGCAGCTGTAATTATTTTATGTTATCAATATCATGTGAACGCACCTATTGTAATTGTTATCACTAGTATGTTGCGGGGTCGAAAAAGGCGGAGACGGGCAAAGTGGAAGACTAAAATCCGCAGTCGACGACCCCAAAGATGCAGTCGACTTGAAAAAAGTTCGGGACAGGGTCTCTGAAATTCACGGATCCCCGCAACACATTACTTACCACTGCTTCACCACTTCTGGTGCTGTATTCATGCAATGATATTACTATGGATGTCAAAAAACATTACTAAACGTATGGTTTGAAGAAATGGCAGCTAACGACGAATTTAAAAAAATATTAATAAATTGGACATCTTCCACTAAGGAAGCCAAGAATCAATATAATATTATTCCTGCGAGAATTCAAAGAGAAACATGAAACAAATCAAAACATACAGTCCAAAGAAAATAATAAATATACAAATGAGGCGGAAATAAGCAAATGGCGTTATGTATGCGATGATAAATTGCCAAAAGCAGTCAGAGGTTTTCGCCTTAATGCTGGGGATTCCCCAGCATTAAGGCGAAATTAAGATAAGAAGTGGCTTAGGATAAGAAGCGGCTTAGTCATAAGGGCGGTTCGGTCTTGATGGCCGTTTTCGATGGTCAACTTTCCGACCTTTCAGTTCAGTCCATTGCCCATGACCTAATCCATTGGGATTCGCGGGAGTGGCTTGGATGTGAAGAGTCATTCCTTGGTAATGTTGATTACCAGAGCTCTCGCGAAAAGGATGGGATTGAACTCATTTGAAGTCGTTCAACTCGGGGAGGGAAATGGCGGAGTTTGGCTTGAATTGGAAGAAATCTGTGGATTTCAGGGCGGGGAAACCGTATAACGAGTGACAATTGTGTTGAGAGGGTGGCTAATGAGGTCTGGAATAGGTTAAGTAAAAAGTTTTGGTTAAAATTACTTTTTTCTATGTAAAATAAGCGCGTTTTACGTGCTTATGAAAAAATGGAACAGGGGGAGGGAAAGGCTGTCAGTTTTTTTCCAACCTAACATTTATGTACAAGAAATTTAAAACACCTAGTGGTATGACCTTTCGGTGTAGTGGTAGAGAGTCGAGCTGTCATGCGGGAGGATCGTGGTTCGATCCTCGTAGAGGAAAAAGTGCTTTTTTCATTGTGCAATTTCCAGTCTTTTCTTGTCATGTCACGAAACGCCAAGTCTTTGTGAATGCAGGAGCCTGCGATTCTACAATGTTTTTTGCATTAAATGGATTTGCTTTAATTGAATTCGATTAGAGATGGCTTAATGACGATCCATCGATTTGTTTCCTGTAAGCTCGATTTCAATCCATGGAAATGGTGCCTTTGAAGGGTTCGTAATGTTTTTAAATCAATTGAAATTGATCATCAGTTTCGATTACTTCTCAAAATTGTGATTTTTCCATTGTCTGCTCTCATAATGAAATTAACTCAATTCTGTTCTTTCTCCCACAGTAGTTAATAAATGTATTAGCCTATATAATGCCACAACCAGAAGTATTATCAAACGACGACGATTCACTCAACATGTTTACGTTAACCAAATATACACACTTGAATAGCAGTGATCATTTCAAACTGAACTGGTTTCTGATGAAGAAATTGTTGAATTGGAATGCAATTTTGAAATAATACCGAAAAATAGTGCGATTTCGCATTATGTCTAATGCGATTTTGCATGAAAATAATTGAATTGAATAAGTAACCAACTCAAACGTTCACTGCATATATAAAGAGAAACCTCTTTGATAACAAACACAAACTCTATGCATTGGCAAAATTATCTGTTGTTTTCAGTTTTTTTCGTAAACAATCTCTCCAATCATCCTAGCTCTCTGCTGTCTTCATGCTTTCAATTTAGCTCTTCATCGTCCAGACTTTACAACTGTTCCTTCCACTCGACATTTCTTCTTCTGCTTTCATTTCTGCTTTATTAATGCTCTTCATTCAATTTGCATACATATTAAATACGCATGACATATGATTAAAATTTTTAATTGAATTCATTTCATCATTCCATTCCATCGTATTGAATTCCTTCGTATTGATTGTGAATAGAATGTTGATTATATGACTATTTTGGTTCGTGTGTTCGGATTGCGACATATGATTGCCGTTAAAATTGCATTAGCAGTAATATTAAGCTATTTTCCATCTTCATAATTGTTGCGAAAACAAATGAATGCACTTGACAAATTCACTTGCAAACTCCTATAGTTCTCTAGTTGACTCGTACGAGCGATGAATGCCCAGTTTTGAATATTCTTTTCGTTCATTGCTTTCTTCTGCGGAGAGAAATTTGGCTCTCCTTGATTATTCATTAACCAAATAAAGTGATATTTTACAGTTCGGCTAGTGATAGCTTACAATTCGGATTTGACTTTTCAGCGCGTTTTGTTAATCTTTCAGGTTCTATGCAATGAATCAGCTCATCTTCATTCACTGTAACTGACGAAACTAATCATAAAGTTCAAGTCTTAAATTTTAATTAATCATCAATTAAAGATGTCTACCCAGCCGATTGAGTTGCATCTCTTGTGCAGGTTAAGCTTAATTTACTTTTAATTTCATCTGATTTTTTAATTATTGATAAAATTCTTGCGATCACTCTTGGAGTTATGATTTTATTTGAACGTTCTCCACTTTATCAATTTCCTCACAATTGAAATCATCATAATCGGTAGCAAAAAACTTGGCTCCAAGTTAAAATTGTCAGATATGAACTTACCAAATATGAAGTAATATTTACCGATTTGAAGGGATCTTCCCGTAGAGGCATTCTCAGGTGTGCGAATAGCAGTTTCTACTTGTACATATGAAGGATCACCTTTCGTTGAGGTTGGGAGAATATAATTTTGTCGTTTTGTTAGTTTTTCATTCAGTTTTGCTTTCATCGGTTATTTGACAGTTGAAATAAATCTTTTGAAATATAGTTGATCGAGAAAACAATCGTCGCAAATTAACTAATTATTCAAGGCATTTATTATTTTGTTTGTAACTTTAGTATCAGCAATCAGAAGTAATCAAGTTTCGATGAACTTTTGTATTGTAGCACCTGTTGGAGATTTTGAGAAGCAATATAAAATGTTCTTGACTTTGCAGATTGGACAAACTGAAACCGTAATAAATAATCTGAATCCGGTGTTTGCGCGTCACTTCTATATCAATTATCACTTCGAGAATTCAGAACGTTTACGATTTCTTATGTTCGTTTCGCTTGTTTTCTTCACGTTTGACATTTGCTCAGCTGAGGATAATCCTTATCGGAGTAATGAGATAGAAAATACAAAGTGATCGCGATGATTTGTTATTGCAAATTCAGTTGAGGTTGTGAAGTGCGCAAATTTATATTGAATATTTCAATTGAGCAATACATCCGGAGGTTTTGAAATTCTCATAATTTCTTCATTGAATGATTGGTTTTCTTTTCGGTGATATTCGGAATGAGTGTTCGTTTTAGCTATCAAATAGACGGTGACTCAGAAAGAATATTGGTGACCTTAGGTCAGTGTGAGTGCGCAGTTGGTGAGTTGCTCTCTCGTGGTGGTGATATGACATTACGATTTGTCACTGCCAAAGGTTAATGTTTGACTTTTTGTGAATGTGTGTATTTTACGGCGAAGTATTTTTGCAGTCTCTCCGAATAAACGTTGTAATTGCAGGTGCGTCGCTCGATGTTGGTGTGTTGAATATTCGAGCACGTCCTTCAAATGTGACCTTCCAAGCGTTACGCCTTCAGTTTTGTGGTCACCACATGAGCTCACCAGTGGATAATTTCCCAGTGAATGCCTACTTTGTGATGTTGCTTTCATGTGAAGGCACTGATCTTAAGCATCTTCTGTACACAAGCGAGTCAGTGTCTGCGAAGAGTCCCACATGGAACAGTTTCGTTGTGCCGTTATCGCATTTCACTTCACCTTCTCCTGGAGCATGCTCAATCGAAATAGATGTCTACAATTATATTGCAAACTCAGAGTAAGTCACTTCGATGTATTTTCATCTATTTGCGAGTTTTGACTATTTGAACATTTTCTTTTTTAGTTATAATTGTATTTGATGGAATTGTCGCATTAATGGATTGTTTTTCAGCGATAAATTGATCGGGAAATGTACGACCTCGTTGGATCACTTGCTGAGAGGGACTGGTCCCATTAACACATATAAGGTATTCTTGCATCCCTTCATTCTGCCAGCAGTTGATTATGCATTGAAGGCCACTGAATCTGTTCAGTCACTGGAAGATTTTTGTGCTTTTCGTTCTCATTTTGAAATTATCAAAATCACGAACTTAAGATATTCGTTTCACATTTGAATTCAGCAGTCAAACGTTTTTATTTCATTCATTCTTCAGTCAATGTATTTCTTTGTTATAACTTAGTGTGTTGACTTTTTGTGGCGTTGATGGAACGAGTAAGTTTAATTAATCAATTTGTATTTGTTTAGTTATCGACAGACGATCGTCGTAAAAAAGATCATACGTCAGTTGAGTTGATGAATATTGTTCAGATCGCGTCGGATTCTTTTATAGATTTCATTAAATCGGGGTGAGTTGGTTGATGTTATGATGTTTCTTGTTCAGCATATTCAGATGCTTCGAAATTTTGTTTTTTGGAAAAGTTTAAGCTTAATCCCGGCGAGGAGTTAAGTGTAACTTCTTGTGTGTGAAATATAGAAATAGGATTCAGTAGTATTTATACGAAGTTCTACATTATTAGGAGGTAAAGTAATGTCCTTTGAAAAGTTATGTAGATGAAAAACATTTTCGAATTCATCATATTGAAAAAAAATATGTTCAAAAGCTATCAAATGAATGAACTGATAGTGATAATTCCATACGAGTAAAAATACCATGGAAATAAATTTCAATTTTAGGACTCAAATACACTTTTCGGTCGCTGTCGATTTTACGGCTTCAAATGGTAATCCGTTGAATCCTTCTTCATTACATTACATACACCCTCACAAGTTCGTTTCTAAAATTTCGTTTAAGTTTTTTGTTGTTATTAATTATTAATGATCAATTGTTATTATCGATTCCGTTTCGTCAAAAAATTTGTTTTGCTCGGTCTTATGATTGAAATAATGTGTAAAATCATCAGTTTCATTGAGTCATTCTCTCGAGCACAATTTCATATTTCAGTGCTAATCCTTACATGACATGTTTATGCGCGGTTGCATCCGTGATCAATAAATACAACCGTCACGAACGTATTGCGGCGTTGGGATTCGGTGCACAAATACCTCCAAACTTTCAAGTCTCTCATCTGTTCTTCATGGTGATTTTTTCATAGAATTAGTTTCTCACTTTTTAAATTAATTTTTTTACTATTCAGTATTATGCGATTCGTAAAGATTAGCATGTTATTGTAGTTTCGACTTGCTTCGTATTGCAAAGTCAAATGAATTGTTTCAATTTGAGAATGGAACAACGACCGATCCGCACGTGATCGGTGTTGATGGTCTCATGAGTGCATATCGATCAACGTTGTATGCGATAAGGCCATATGCGCCGACAGATTTCTCGGAAGTGATTTATCACGTTTACAAGTACGTTACTGAATTGCTTCATTCAATAGCTGTTTTTGTCAGCGATTCAATATACTGGTTTTATTCAATAGTTTCATCATCTATCAAAAATTGTAGATTCGGAGCAGCGGCGAATCGTCAAAAGACAAGTGAACACTATTTTGTGTTATTGATCGTGACGGATGGTTGTGTGACAAATCCCCGCAAAACGCTAGATGCAATCGTCGATTGTTCATATCTACCGATATCAATCGTTATCGTTGGTCTGGGCAATTCCGATTACACACCGATGAATTTGCTGTTGTCACCGAATCTTAAGTCATCAACCAACGGACATTTACTGAAACGTGAATGTGTTACGTTCGTTTCGTATCATCCAACGATGTCAAACGATCAGTTGGTGACGAAGTTGCTGATGAACGTACCGAAACAGTTCATGTCGTGGGCAATCCTCAACGGAAAATATCCGGGACGTGGTGAAACTTGATGTTGGAATGGTGTTGAGGGACAGACTGAGGTGATTGTTGGTGAGATTGAATGAGGAAATAGAAGGGAGAAAAAGTTTGTGAGGGATTAGAGTGGATCATGAAGAGTGTGAAAATTTGTTGGTGTTGGTGGTGGTAGTGGTCTAGAGATTATTCTTTCTCTGTGAATATTCACCCATTGTATGATTCAGTCATTAATTTTGTATTGTATTATTGTGTACATTGTAAAGAAACTGCAAGTTTTCCGGGCTGATTTCGCGACTTTTTGTGTTATTTCCTCTCAGAGAGAGGTGTAATTTTATTGATTTCCTTCGGTGAGCAATATTCGTTTGTTACTTTTTGCATTTTATTATTATTGGCATTATTTTTGGTATTATTATTATTGATATTTCTCAATATTGTACGATATTGTATTTCAATGAAAAGATCAAATTTGGAAGCTGAAGTGCTCAATTTTTAGTATGTCTTATAGCTTGAGATTGTTCGTCTATTTATCAGCATTACTCCTTTTGTGAATGGTCTGAGTAGAGTTTACGGAAAAGAAGGTGCTAATGCATTGAAAATGTTCTTATTTAGTAGTTCAGTTGTGAAAATAGCATTGATGCAGATCCGTATTATTTGTTGTTTTAAGTTGCTATTAATTCATTTATTAACATTATGGTCAGTGTTATTAATTTTATCATTGTTATTATTCCATCATGATGAGACAACGAAGACATGATTTATTGTTGTGTTTCTTAGCATGACTCCTTTTAATCAGCTGTAATTTCATATTGTTTTGTAGTAGGTAACAGTTGTTGAATGTGTCTAGTAGTGGCCTTATTTTGCTATTTTCATTGCCCGATTTGTGCTGAGGTGTTCCTGTAGGAACCCGAAAAGCTGGTTGTTCTCTTTCAGATGAACGGATACGAGTGATATTTCTGTTCCAGACTGTTGGCAAATTGTTCAGCTTTGTTCTATTCTAGCCTTCAGTTGTTCTGTTCCGTTCCGTTCCTCGCGTCCTTTTTTGGACATGTTCTGCTCTCTTATATAACAACCGATTTGACACTGGAACCGAAATGTCACTATCGCGTACTGATCGATTAATTAGTCTTTTGTACATTTTACTTTCGGTTATATTGCATTTTCGTTTCGCAGTTATGTGGTTTTCTGTTCTCAAATTGGATATTTTGAAGCATTTTTGGTGTTTAAATGAGCGGATGATTTGTTGTGCTAGAGCTCTTAGTGACTTTCATTGAGTATGCAATAAAGATATTGAATAATATCATTGATAGGTGTGCACCGCAGTGTAACATTACAGGAATGTAGCAACGATAACATCGATACTGATAATAGCACTAAGAGCCAAGACAAGAGTATTATAACACCACCGATAATAATACTGTTGCTTGTAATGAAAACGCTTCGTTGCACGCTTGAATGCCGACTTTGAGGTATAGATTTGAAGAGTTATAATATGATGTTCACAATTGAAATTGTAAAATTTTATCATTCGTTTTATGAAACCTTTGTCATCTTCTCATAATTGCACTTCAACATAACATTTACGATCAAACAAGAAATTTGCAATAGAGAATAATAGAAGACATTCAGTATGGCTAAATTCACGCGTTTCTTCAAAGAGTCAATCCCACAGAGCTGTGATAACTTTAAAACATTCTAACACATTCTATGGCATTGTAAATCGGATTGATCATTGAAGGTTAAAGTGACAGTTTTCATACGGTAGAATGATCTTTAAAAATGTACTGAAGTGTGATCTGAACAAAATCGTAGCAATTTTTGTAGGATTTTTCGTCGTGATGATTCCAAATTTGAGATATCACTTTGAAGAGAACGCTTCTTTCATGTAAAAGCCACGCTGAATATCGATCATACGTGTTTGAAGAAACAAGAAAATGAAGAAACGATCTGCTGAGAAAAATGAGCAAAGCAGATGAAACAAGAAGAAACACAAATGAAGAAAGAAATTGCAATTATCACACAAACACGCAGTTAATTGTAATAAGTGTTTTGCTACTTAATAATTATTGTTGTGTACCAACAACTCACAACAGAAAAGGCAGTGTATCATTTCGACCGTGGAATAGACCTATATTCTAAGAACAGCTCAAAAAAGAGTGTACAGTACAACAGAGCATTGCGAAACCTTCGAAGTCAAACATTTTGAAGGAAATGAACTCATCATACAATGTCATAGCAAGTCAGCTTTAATCAACAGACGCGCAAATCCAAAATATACACAAAATCACATCACAGCTATGAGTATTTGATCAAATGTTTGAATCAGTTCTTAATTTTTGGTGTTATCATTGTAAAGACCCGTATCATCGGGCTGTTAGCAACCTTTATGCTTTCTTATCAAGAAATTCAATCAAAATAAATAATTGAATTCTTTCTCGTCCACGATAACATGATATAGCTTTTTTCATGAATACAGCAATGGTTGAGTGTAATCTTTGCGTATTATTTCAAATATGTACTAAGCTATCTGAACTTTTAAACACTTTAGCATATCTATTTGGAAGTATTGAATATCACTTCTTCAACACTACGCGACATGAATACCACCAACTGAATCGAGCGATCGCTTATTGCTAGCAATAATCATAACTGATCAGCTGAAGACGCACTTGAAATACTGCTCAATTCACTTTGCATTGAATGAATCGAGGAAAAAATCATCTGAAAGGTTGCTTGCTCAATATAAATATGTTGCTGGATACTCGTCGAGAGTATGTGCTGGTGGCAGGTCGAGATCGATCATTCCTGTTGGTGCCACATACGATCGTGATCGTGTTACCACCGACGGTGTGACCACTCGATAAACTGAGGCTAAATTCAATTAGAAATCAAATACTCCCGAATTTTACACAGACGAATCAGTGAATGTCATGTTCTGAACAATCTGTTGCTAACATAAAGTAATTATACTCGTGAAAGGTTCTTAACATGAACGTTTCTGCAAAAAAATGATTTTAAGTAAGATATATAAGTTGAACTGATGGACGTTTTGAACGTAAAACTCTCATAACTACATTGATCAGTAAGAGCATTCCGATTACTTCGAGAAAGCTTTAATTAGGACTGATTTAATTTCCTCTGTTCACCTTTGTTATAAGACATTGACAATATTCTACTAGAAAAGTATTCAGTACGATTTTTCATCGATCTTTTCGACCGTTCACCTCTTAATCAATATTTATACTTTTATAATATCAATTTTCGCATTTTCATGTCACTTCATCAGATTTTTATTCCCCATTCCAATTGATACTGGTAGGCGAATAAGCAACATTATTGTTTTTGATAAAAGAGATCAAATTATGAGATGAATGAAAGTGAATTATCCCACTTGTTGATGAACCCATTCGTTGTTCATCACTCAGAACGCCTTCATCCTTCAGTTTCCTACGTCGATAAGCTATTCCGTACTTGACAAGTGCCATCAAACAAATACTTATCAATAAGATTGTCATGATTATTGCTGAAAATTGATAAGAACTGATAACGAATAACACCACTGATAAGAACTGATTAACCGCAACAATATGATTTGAAGGGTAATTCCATTCCGCAATCCTGATGTTAGTCTTGTCTTTATTAGTAATGCAAAAAGGTGACAGTGGAAAATCTTTGGCGTTACCCTAATTGCCAAGAAACTGAGCTGGAAAGGGATCTCAGTAAGCAGATCAATACATTGTGTGAGATCAAGTCAAACTTTGGTTTGGATTTGAAGTATGCATATATGACTTATGCGGTTTGTCTTTTGAAACTTTAATCCGTCGAAGAGTTTGATGGGAAATTTATTACTTGAAACTAAACGATGAGTTAGATTGGTGAACTTGCTCGCTTGTTCTGCTTGACTGTTCTATAGGGGATTACTTACAGACTTATAGGCGCTTATACGGAATTTTATGGAAATATGTAAGGAATAAACTGCAGTTTGACTTTATAAACCGAAACTGGGTTCAAGCGTGTAACAGAATTGATTAAATGAAATGCTTACCTAAAATAATCCAGCCAACCAATGAGAGCGCACTACCGGTCAGAGGTAGTGCTGTGTCGTTGGCGCAGAAGTCGACAGCCCTCAGAGGTGTCCCCTCGGGCGGGCAACCGTTTATGGATTGAACACAAACTGCGGTACATCCCGGTTTATTGATGTCAATATCGACATTCTCACGCAACATTTGGCGGAACCAATTCAGTGCTGAATCACACAACCACGGATTACCGCATACGAACATCACACGTCGTTCGTTCGGATGCGGTATGAACGAATTCATGAACGTGTTCTCGGGCAACGTTTGCAGTTGATTGAAACTGAAAAATTGCATTGTGCATCAGTCAGATAATAAAATTTTGTTGCACGGAAATGATCACCTCAAATTCAGAAACAATGCGCTTAGATTCATTACCTCAAGTTCATTTAGTTCAAATTCATTCACACAAAGATCAAAAGATTTATCTAATCAATCCCCTGATTATCAACTCAACCTTAGTTAGTAGCTGATTTTTAGTTGAAGCTATGAGATAATTCAAAAACCTGTTTCATTCTGTTCCTCCAGTTTTTATAACAGTTTAAGAATATTGATTTAAAAAATCGTGTTCTCTCCATTCCGTTCACTTACTCAAATGTTTATTCTGCATTTTCGTCGATTAATGATTAATCAGGAGAATATGAGGCAGATTACAATTGAAATAAACATTTCACTAACCTTATATCGAGATTGCTGATTTCTGGTAAATTTGCAAACGCCAACGGTTCAACACGTTCAATTCGGTTGCCACCAACGTTGACCGCATAGAGCTCATTGAGACCTTGGAAGAAGTCCGTTCGAATCCTTAAAGAAACAACTCCAATTGAACCAACAACTATTCTCGTTTGACATGAAACGTTTAAGCTAGAACATCTTCACATTTCCAAAACCATTTCATCGTATTTCTTCATTCTTTCAAATACCGTTAATTTCTCAACTTTCATTAGTGACCATTTCTTTGCATTGTTGAAATTGAATATTTATTGTACTGTTTCTTTTCTGCCAGATGTTTTTTACTGATCAATTTCAAGTTTGCTAAAAAAATGGAAAAGTTATGACAAGTTGCAATAGTGTATTCAATATCTGATCGATCTGATGATCATTTATGTATACAGTTTCAAATTGATCCCTTCAATGGTTAGTTGAGAACAACAAAGATCTTGTAATGTGCGTACAGTAAGCATACTGAGATCGTAGCTTAACGTAGGATTAAGCACGATTGATGTGCGATGACCAGTTTTGATGTTTGAACAGACTGAATGGGGAAACGTTCCGAAAATATACTTTGAATCGACCGAAAATAAATATTTGTCGTTTTGTTGAATCACAAAAAACGAATGAGTCAAAAAATGATTCACGCTGCATTCATTCTTTGTCGAAAAGTAATCACTTCATGACAGCTGATGACAGTTTGATTCTATAAAATATTCACTCGTTGGTCACTCTGACAATGACACTGATGGCGATTTTGGATGGAGATTCAGCTGAACAATTCAATGATAACGATTGTTCAGGTACACACCTGTGTCAATAGATTTTAAGAGCGATTGAATGCGTGTAAACAATCTGATTTAGAGTATTTTTGCTATCCAAACACATTTTACTCAATTTTCGTATAGAGCAAAATCTACTTTTAAATATTGTCTGAGTGTCGTTATCAGATTCAATGATTTGCCATAAGTGTTAACGAGGAATTTGTGAACATGAAATCATTTGAAATGTTTGGAAATCACTTGAAAATTTGATACGCACCTTCCTATTCAAGGCATTGACTGACTGCATATGATCAGAGGCATGTTTTGTGGGACCTTTGAGGAGTTGATCGATTCTTTGACCAAATTTACAGTTGTTTTACAGTGTTATTTCGGGTCTGATTTAGTTGACTTGAAAGTTAGTGAGGGAATCGTGATGAAATTGTCATCCTTGTTTGTTGTCCTTCAGTGCTAGTCATTGAGCTAGTTGGTGAGGTTTAGTTGAAAAATTTTGTTTGCAATCAATTCAACCATTAGAATGTATCTCGACTCGACTCGATTCAAACGAACGGACGACAGAAGGGACGAAGAATGAATAAATAAATAAACAAGTGATCGTCATCATCAAACCAAAATCAAACCGAATCGAAGTAATGCAATCAATCAACGCAAATCAGTGTGTTTGTTCGATGAACACACAATAATTTTGCCCACTTACAATACACCAACCCACCGCACAAATCCAGTTTTGAGAATATTCTACAGTCAGCTAGTTGCATTTCAAGAATGATACAAAAACTTCACCAGCTCAATGCATCACCAGCAACCAATAATGTGGGAAAAGCAAAAAAAAATTCAAACTGAATACAAAGTAACCAGTTTGCTCAGAATAAACATTTGCAACTAGCTTCAGCTGGATTTTTTTGTGCTGCTGAATCTTTCTCAGTATTGCAAAAAATGAAAATTGAAGAGATACTTGAATTCAAGACATTGATTCGAATGATTCTTTCAGGCGAACAGATGCAATATGGATGGTGCTGATCTAAGCATAAATGTAAACGTAAAAATGATTTTATGATTGTTCTGCTGCATTTTGAAATGTGTTCTGAAGATCTGTTGTCGTTTCCAGTAGCATTTGATCAAGAAATGGGAATTGTAAACATATGAGATGCACCATTTGCATGAGTATGCCTCACCACCATTAAGTAGCTGTTTATGATAAGAAAGTAACTAGAAGAGTTGATTTCGTAATTTCGACTGTGGAAAATACCAAGTGGATGTGGAAAATACCAAGTTGTGACTCATATTACGAAAATGCTATCCTTTGTTTTGCATAAAGGCACTTCAATAAAAAACCATTTCGTAAGATATTGTAGTTTCAGAGCAAACCGTGATTTCGTCACAGATAGCTGATATGAAAGCACAGGGTTGTGGAGTGGGTCTGGGCCAAACTCAGCCTCACGATTAGTTTTAGGTTCGGAAGTGACATTCAAAGTCAGGTTTAGATGAATGAGTGGGTGTAAAATGATCAACATTTGAGAGATTTGATCAAAGGGAATGCAACTTTTTGAAATTGTTTAAGGACTAGATATTCGAAGACGCAAAAAATAAAGATGAAACTTACAGTGATAAACGATTTTTATTGAGGATTATCGCCTGAATGTGCGGTGTCCGTTGGAAAGCACCACGTTCAATGGTATCAACAGCTGCCTCGGACATTTCCAAACGAACCAAATGTGGAATATACTAAAATAAATATTCTCTTGAATTCAATGACAAACAGTAAATGTTTATATTAAAAAATGAATGAGTTTAAAAAAGATTTTATACTCATAATCAGAGATGTTCATAAATAATACGATATAGAAATGTTTGATGAGAATTCTGAGCAACATGAAAAATGGATAACAGAAATGAGATCAGAATATCTATTAGGAATGTCAGTTTAGGAACATCGAAAAAGAATTATACATTTGTACAAATTGCACACATTCGATTGGTTTCGGTAATTTGTTTTGTGGAAATTCTCATTGTATGACTGACCATCAGTTAGATTCACGAAACTTAAGTTAGCCGATAGATATTCTCAGTTAATATGCATAGCTGATCCATAACGTAAATTACATTTACAGTTTCATGGGCAGGTAATGTGCACTTACATATTGGGTAATATAGATTAGAGTTTCATTGGCAGCAATGTACTTTTGAAAAATTTTTATGCAATAATACGTGATTGATGATGGAAATGATGACGCAACTCATTCATATTGAAACATATTTACAATTCGTTGCGATCTCAACTCTCATTACTTATTCTTATGTATTCAGGTGGATAAACAAGATAAACAAGTCGTCATTTGATACGAAATCGGATGTTGACCATCGAAATCCTTTTTGCGTGCGCTCTTTTTTATTTGCTTTGACAGAGCAATCTGAATGACCTCTTCATTCACCCTTAATGCTCAACTGATCTCTTCTGATTTCTTTGAGATGAAGCCGTTTAGTTCGATGAGATGTCATTTGAGAGGCATTTTCCTGTCCATCTGTTTCGAGTATCTCTCGCTAACAATTGCATGTTGAAAATTTGTATACAAACGTTTTAATCGGAGGAAACCTTGTAGCTTTTCAGAAAATGATTTGATCGGAGTGAGTGGAGAACATTGAGAGTAGGCAAAAAGAAAACATGCTGTTCAATATGGATTTGTTTACAAAAAACTGCTGAAGTTCAATCCGTTTATATTTAAAATTTTAATTAACGGCTTGAGGACGACATTTCATGAAATCAAAAAATCATACTGCTTCTAAATTTACTCGAATATTTGGTAATTCTGCAAAAATAAATTGATCAAGAATGTCCAATATTCATAACTGGTGAGTTTTAGCAGTACGAGATTGTTGAAAGAAATCGCAAAACACACTATCGGTGGGAGATTCGACTATTTTCGTGAGCTTACAAATTGATCTGTGATTCAGAGGAGTACGAAACAAAACTTGTTAATCTTTTCATCGACCACGCGAATTCATAACTGAACATTTCTGATTTTATTTTATTACTTTGGTTTTGAGTTCATGAAAACGTGATAAAAATCAACAACGTTCACAATAGAATTGTGAAGTATGAGCGCTCTCCTGTTGGAGGTGTGCTTTGTTATGCTTTTGTGAATGTCGATGATGAGCTATAAGATTCAATGATAAGTAGGCAACGTTAAAAACTAAGAAGAAGTACAATAAGTGTTATAACGACTCATCATTATCCACTGAAGATGCCACGCCACTGCTAACTGAATAACTAGACTCAAGTTGTCTTCGTTCATTTACTCAAGACATTCTTCCAAAATCATATAGCATACGAACTTGCTCGCTTGCAAAACATACACACAGAAGAAGATTATGCATCGTCAACGATACAATTGAATAAATGAATTACGAATTAATTTCATTGATACGCATCGTGAGGGCATAATTTTATGATTGGTTAGTTTTAGTTCTCTTCTCGCAGAATGATATCATGAGGCATCGATAAAAGACGGAGTGCTAATATCAAAAAACGGATGGATCTGTTAATTTGAAGCATAAATATACGTAAGTTTTTCTTTACCTTATGATTGAGGGCTGGCCAAGATAGCTGGCTAAACTATTTGATGTTTTATATTGGATTGTTCCAATATCGAATGAAGTGATACTTTGAGGGAAGTTGTGCGAAATTTTGAGTAAAACTTAGTCTTTGCAAGCTTCCAAGAGGGTGATGGAGATTGCTATTCCAAGAGATCATATTCAGAGATTACCTAGAGGAGAAGATCACGTTCAGAACTAGTTTTGAAACGATGGAATGTCAAAGAAATTGCTCATTTGTTTCATGACTTCATGAATATGACTAAGAGAATAGTTGAAAATTTATGAAGCTTGAGAAAAGCTTTCAAAAAAAGTATATGAACTCTTTCAGTTGAGATCACAAAGACTTATGCTAGGTTTATGTAATTTGATTTTATACACGCAACAATGCAATCTCATGATAGAACGACATGTTGATTGGTGGGAAAAGGCATTGAAATAGTAAAGAGTAATATGAACACGACCTGAAATGCGTTTGCAGGTATCACCGAAATCGGTGTTTCACCAATGCCAAGCGTCCTCAACTGACCAATATAGCGGAACATTTCTGGCTGCCATGACGGGAAGTTATTCCCAGTCAAATATAAATATTGCAATATTGGTACGCCTTGAAAGGCTGGTGGTATGATTTCGGAGATACCATTGAATTCGAGTGAAAGTGACGACAAATTCGGGAAATCCAACGCCCCGACTGGGACTTGGTTGATTTGGTTTAGGCCAAGATTGAGATTGGTGAGCGTTTGTCGTTGATTGACGAACGCCGCACTCGGTATGGCAGTGAGAGCGTTCGTCTCCAGACTCAGTTGCTGTAGCGATCTGAGTGGCCTGAACGCTTGTTGATTACCAAGCGCATCGTTTGTCAAACGATTTCCGGCCAACTCTAACTTCAACAGGATATCACGGCTCTCATACAGCGCGAAACTGTCAGACTGCAGTGCACTGATTCGATTTCGATTCAGATAGAGTTTACGCAAATTCCTCAATCGTGGTAAACCAGTCTGCGGTACAATACCCAGCTGATTATCGGTCAAGTCCAACTCGACCAACGAGTCGATCAACGGGCCATTGAAGGCACCATCTTCGATGATGCCCAAATTGCAACCATTAATCACTAAACGAAGTATTGTGAAGTCGACGAATGTGTTCGACGGCAACGTTGTCACAGGTGAATCGAGAATAAGCAATGAATCGATCTGAAATTTCGATTGCTTGCAGAGGAGTACATGAAATTTTGGATTGATATTGATGATTTGTCCATTTACTGCTAATTCATCAATGGATCTTTGCAGAGTTTGTGTTTCGATTAACTGATAATGAGCATTATCAAATTCGTATTGACTGAGTTGGAACGGATATCAAGCAATATTTAAAAGGTAGTTATGAATATTACATAATCGTAAAAAGCGATTTCCTCAAATCTGAGTTCCCACATAATTTATTCATTGTCAGAAAATTTTCAACTCAAGAATTCAGTGTCTTCAATGCATTCCATTTGAAAGGAATTCCATCAAGCACCTCTTTTGAACAAGTCAACAAGTCAAGCTTCGTTATGTTTTGCCAAATCAAATTTGTATACTGATCAAGTGACTGGTCAAAAGGAATGCAATGAAAAGTGTAAATTGACGAACGGGTGTATTTCGTGCTTGTGAGATCGCTTGAATAATATCCGAAAGACTCGCAGCATTTTCACAAATGATCGAGACAGGCTCATAAATGGATGGTGCACACCGACAGGGTGGTTGCAGCGGAGGGCACTGCGCTTGCACAACCGGAACGATCGTTGCATTCAGAATCCCGACAAACACTGCAACCAAGAATGTGGGCGAGCAAACTGAACGCTGATGCCCTCTGTGAAAATTTCGTCGTCCTTTCAATAAATTTGCAAAGCTGACGGGGAAATCGAATGGCGGTTCGATGAAGGAACGTTTGGTCGAGTTGAAGAGCATCAACATGATGTGTGCGCACGATTGCGCGCACTGACAGTATGAAACAATGAAAATAAGAGACGATAAGCAATACTGAAACAAGTTCATCGAATAACAACAACGATTACACCAAGTAAATACCTGAGTTACGAATCAATTGAGTAACTCTTCAGTGAATCGAACTCGAATATGATGACGAACACATACGCGATGACGAATTTCTCATATAGTTTCTTATTCTTTACAACGCGATGAATACGTTCATTCAATGCATGCAAACTTGAAATTTTGAAGTAATCACTTGAAAGCAGCAAGAAATCATAAAATCAATGATCTATTCGAAAGTAAGCAACAACATCGTCGAGTGAGTAACTAACAAGTCAATGAGCAATGTTTGTATTATAAGTACCACACTTTGCAAATAACTCAACTTATAACTCATCACCAAACACAATAACTGCAGTCAGTCGTTCATTCGAACTATTTTCACATTCATTCACTCAAACACAAATATTCGATCACATCTAGTTGGTGTCTATATCCATTAATATTTTCTTAGCTGGACAGATATACGCTAATGAATAAACGTACATCGATGATTGATTTTGATGAGGATAACAATGGAGATTTTTGCATCGATGAAGGTAACCAACTGGCTGGTAGGTGGCTAGATATAGGCAGATGAGTGAGCGAATGAAAATGAGCAAAACGGATCTGATCTGTCTGGTTGGTTGGCGTTTAAGTGATCGTATAGACGATTTTGTAAACATACGTATTTATGAATATACAAACAAACAAATGAATGCCGTGAATAAATAAGCGAATAACTGAATGAATAACACATATAATATAAAAATATCCACTAGTATATCCATCCACCTATACTTTGTCATACTTATACCAAGCGTATAGCAGCATGTGCACTATACATTTAAGACAACAACCAACAAAGTAACTAGCCATTCGACGACTATTTGACAATAATTATAAACAGCTAAGCAAACAGTTTTCTTGTGGTTGAATCAGATTCTCTTCACCCACACAGTTTGGCTTCAATCCTTGTTTCAACTCATCTCTGTAATCGTTCCTCTCATTTCCTCAAGAGCAACGATTAGTCGTAGATCATAGAAGTGTGGTTTGATATGTGATGAATTCATTTTGGATTCATTCTCCAGTGCGAAGTTATTCAAATCGCCGACGATTCGTCTGTTCTTTAAAGTTGAACGAACACCTTGAATAGGCAACAGCCTTGATCAGTTTTACTACTGTCACACGGTTAGCTGTCTAATGAAAGTGTTATCAAATGGACTGTAAGTCAGGAATAGTACATGTCATAAAATCATTCCATTGATGCTCTCTGTGTTGGCTTAAGATGTATTTGATTATCACTCTGATATGGCTGATTATCTGGAAGTCGTTTTTAGTGAATAGTGATAAGTGATAATGATTAAGTATCATATCAGTATTGACTTGTTCCCATTATCCAATCCTCGCGCTCATTCAGGTGTTAATGGTCCTCCTGATTAAGATCTGATCAGCTGTCATCTAACTATATGAACATTTCATAGTTTTGTACGATTTAAATCGTTTGGTGTGGAGTTATTCAGGAATATGATAGGGTTATTGTATGGTTATCGAAGATATTTAGCAAAAAATTCTTGAATTAAATTGCGGCTTGTTTGGTATTGCAATATAACAGTGGTTTTCACGTTTAGGTGCTCGATTACCCCTTTTGATGATTTGGCAGGCCGCCGTTATCCCCTCTCCCTCTGACACAAGAACATACTATTTCTAAGTATAACGTCACGAACAAACGGAAAACCGGCCCGGAAATTTCTCAGCGGCGTGAAAGTAAATAGTATTCTAGATCGATGTGTTGCTCTTTACTGCAATCGGTTATGATTGCTTGAAAAGCTATTGTCTATGACAGGCTCATTTCAAACTGATTTAGACGAATTCTCATTCTTTTCAGACGTGTTGTATTCACTCTCATAGCTATTGCATGCGAATACCGTTCTCTTGATGGGTTTTTCTCATTCACTTCATATCATTTAACTTCATCGTTCAACTAAACTTCTCATTCTGTAGTATATACTATTTACTGGGTACGTTGACGATTGTTGACAACCGAAATCAACAATACAGCAATCGAATATTATTGTTCGACAGTTAAATGATCAATTATAGAGTATGTTTGATAGAATGAGAATTTGACTCTAATTGTTGGATGAAATGAATGAGAAATTAGCAGAAGAGAACACTTTCGGTGATAAAAGCTATGAGAGCGATTGTAACAGCAAGGAAAAGAATGAAAACCCTGTTAAAACGGCATTTAAAGAGAAATGGATGTAATTTCAATGGTGCCATCAGCTAACCGCATTTACATATCCGAGTTAAAAAACGCCACCACAATGGCATTTATCATAACATTTCAATTGTATGAAATACTACTTCCCCGAACCTCTCCACTACCCCTTGACACCTCCAAATTACCCAAAATAGGTAATTTTACCAGCATGAGAACCACTGCAATATAATATAATTTGCCTCTTAACGTACGCCTCGATTCATGTTTATTCATATTCATCTATTTGCGTTCATCTACCCATCCAGTGCAAATCATTGTTACTCATCCGAACAACGACTAATATGCAGTTATTTATTCAACACTTATTTGTCTTGGTCTGTCTATAAACGGAACAGATTATGCATAGTGAACTTTATGTTAATCTCTGATCCATTCAGCACATTATATACCATACAAATGCTCTTAAATGGTATGTACACTGATGTGAAATTTTTTGTTTCTGCAGTCTTCTAGTTTAAAGCAGACGAAGACTTTGTGCGGAGCTATTGTTTAGTCTCACGGAGAAGACTGAATCTTCTTTTTTTGGATGCGAACAGTTAGTATTTAAGCAATGTGGATGGGTAAACAGCAAATTTAAACCGTTTAACAAATCTTTTAATAGAATAACGATAATTGATTGTCTGGTTGTTTGTTTATTTATTCATTTATTTACTTTGATGAAACCGATTAAATGTTTAAAAAATGATCACGATCGAAGAGGTGCTGAAAATATCGAATAATCTCCTGTGAATGAATCAATGGAGAGGAAAACAGATCATAAAATTAAATGAGTCTATGTTAAATCTTGAAAGTAAATTGTTGAAATGAATTTGCCACAAATGTCAGAAAATGATCCAAAATTATTCGAAAAATCTCATGCTTATCTAGATTATTTGCCTGTTTATATATGTACATGATTGGGCACTTGTAAGAAGAAGAACTGATTATTTTTGAAAGGAATTTGCATACGGAATCAAATCATCAATTGTGTTTTGATGTTGAAAATTTCCATTCAAAAGTGAATAAATGAGATGAGGAGCAATACAATTAGAAGACGACTGTTTATTAGGAAATTATTGCAGATAATGCTTATGGTCAAACGAATGCTGATTACAATCCAACATGCAAACAAGCGTATTGTATTAAAATATTGAAAGCATATCGGTCAGATGTGCTCTGCGGGATCAAAATTGTAATCACAATGGACGAACGCTCGTTCGACATACGGCAATCGCTCAAGTTTCAATTGTAACGGTTCTGAGATATCGTGCGCTTGCTGAAGGGATAAGTCACGATCCATTACCTGCAAATTCAACCACATCGACATTTCGAGTGCATGACGAATGACCAGTCCTTAGCGATAAGTTATGATTATTGAGGGATAGTGATTTAGAAGATGAAGGTACGTCTGAAGCTAGCAATAGATAGCATAATGACATAAAGGATAAGAATAAGTATTCTATCATCATTCAGGATTATCTTTAATTTCCATCTGTATTTCTTTTCTAAATGGTTGACTTCAATTCACTGAACTGGTCAGCAAAATGAGAAGTTTTGCGATAAAACGAGGAATTTTACTATTCAAGTTTCAGTTTTTGTTGCAATTCATTGCAATATTGTCCAAACGATCACCAAACACTGAACATTGTGTAACGAAACTAAATACAATGCTGACATGAGCAATGAATTTATTCAGAATCGGACGTACCACATGCAACTCAACCAAAAATTTCGAGCCGAGATGATACACGTAAAGTGTATCGATAAATTTAATGCGTTCATCATGTTCGATTGCAATTTTCGTGATTCGATTCATATATTCCGGCTTTGCCGTCTTTCCGATTAGCAGTGGAATCTGTTGACGCGCATTTTTCACCCATCCAAACGCTATCAAACTGCTGCAAAAGGAATTGCTGAACTTCAAACTGAACTTAGAAGAGTGGTCGACAGCTGAAATCACTCAGAACCACTGGACAAGTTCTCTCGTTTTGTCTCTAGTGAAAGGTTTGGTGACCCGTCAAATTTAAGAGTTTCTAGTGCTTTCACGAATGTTTCTAGTGTTTCTGGTGCTTTCTAGTGCTCTAGTGAGCAATCATGTTACTCAACGTTACACGGGTTACCAAATCCCCCGTCGTGGACAGAAAAGATTCTCTGTGATGAAATGAAAGAAGAATACATCATTTGCGTTACTCTTCTTACTATCGTCTTTTTTTGCAGAGTGTCTAGTTCCCATTCAACTGGCACTCACAAATGAAACAACTATCCTACATTGATGAAATTATTAAAGGCGATAAGCCAAAACAACACCAACCATATAACGAATGCACCTAAAGGATCCGCATAAAGCCAGTATTTGCTGCTAACGTATGCCGCAACAATGGCAACAGCATTAGTAATAATATCACTGCATTGATCAAACGCTAGAATCCGAGTGTTCGGTGATGGATGCCTTTGACATGCAACGTACAAAATCAATTTCAGAAGTGTACCGAATGCGATAATCGATATCGTTTCAATATTCATCATAACACCCACCTGCAAGTTTGAAAAAGAAACGTCCAAATTAAGATGGTGCAAAAATTGGAATCAGTTGATTGGTTTGTAATCAGTTTGAAATGTCGTAAGGATTTGACTTATGAGTAGTACGAGTAGGTCAACTTATGAGTAGGTCAAACGGGAACTGTGACATCGTTTTCCACATTTTCGAGGATAAGTAAGAACTTGATGTAGATTATATCGGATGCGGAAGATTTCTTCACAATAACATATCCATAATGCACTGGATAATGGGCTCTGTTCAATCGCTATTGCAGTCGAAAGAAGATGGCGAACTAACCGTATTATCAATTATGGAAATCATCGATTCACCAATCATGAAAAGATTAGCCATAACCATAATGACCGAGACAATCAGAATGGTCAATGGTTCCAATCTGAACAATCATTATGAAATCATATGATTAGTGTTGATGGCTACTAGTCTTGTTCTTGAATCTAACAAACTGTTAACTTTGCGAGGCTTCTCCTGGGGAATTGCGATTAAAAGAATGCCTCAATGAAATTCACTGCAGAGATGTTCAATACGAGTAATCTTGAATAATAAAGGAACTGAAATTGCTCCGAGTTTCGTGGCCCATTTAATTTGTCTGCTGAGAAAGCGTGATTCTTTCGAATAATAATGATAATAGTGAAGTGTCGTGCCTATTTCGTCCAATCGGATATTGATAACGATTCGTTTTTTGCACCTTTCGGACACAAAAATACACAACCGTTCCACTTGTGATATCCATCACACTATCAATCAGCGTACTGATAATCGATAGTGATCCCGATAAGTAAGATGCTATACTTTTGCCGAGCAACATCAGCACATTGACCACAAGCGAAGTCCACGATAGCAGTTTGTCCCATTTCTGAACGAATTTCAAAGTGAAATATTTTTAATTTGATATATCATTCACTTGTTGCTTCTAGCAAAAGTTTTTTGAAACTTAACTGAGTACGGATTTCTCTGTTGTAGCAGCAGGTACTTCGCAAGCTTGAATTCTCACGGTCGACATTTATTACATTCAAATAATCGCAGTATGTTGCATAGGAGGTGAAATTACCCATTTTGGGTAATTTGTAGGTGTCAAGGGTTAATGGAGGGGTCGAGAAAATAGTATTTAGTGCAGTTGTCATGTTAGATAGGACACCAGTGTGATAGTATTATTCATCTCGGATAAGTAAATGTGATTAGCTCATAGCAACATTGAAATTACATCCATTTGTCTTTAAATGTCGTTTTAACAGGGTTTTCATTCTTTTCCGTGCTGTTACAATCGCTCTCATAGCTTTTATCACCGAAAGTGTTCTCTTCTGCTAATTTCTCATTCATTTCACTAAACAATTGAAGTCAAATTCTCATTCTATCAAATACACTCTATAATTGATCATTTAACTGTCGGATAATTGTTGAACAATAATATTCAATTGTTGTATTGTTGATTTCGGTTGTCAACACTCGTCAACGCATTCACTAAATAGTATATGTTACAGAATAAGAATTTGATTCTAACTGTGAAGTGAAATGAGACAAAGTGAATGAGAAATACTCATCAATAGAACGGTATTCGCATGTGACAGCGATGAGAGCGAGTACAATACGTCCGAAAAGAATGAGAATTCATCAAAATCAGTTTGAAGTGTATGAGCGTGTCATAGAGAATAGCTTCTCATGCAGTCATTGCCGACTGCAATACTGACTATGAGTCTAACTATAAGAGAAAGCCCAGCGATGGACATGTAGTATGGTTGAACGTAATGGTCATTTGAACATAACATGTGCGATTTGCATATTAAAAATAAACGAATGCTTCTTACCAATCGTTTGTTGTTCTCTTGCTCGATTTGTTCAATGCGCAGTTTTTGCTCAATGTTGAGTATCTTCTCGTCTTCCAGCTCACCTTCTTGCAAATGCTGCTGATGCTTATAGAACTCTTCTAAACGACTTCTCTGTTTGTGATCATAAAAACTTTTCAGCAAACCTTTGATCAGCATTCTACCCAACTGAAAATCGCAGTTATTTGAAGGAAATCGCCATAAACACAAACCGCAACGACACTAAAAAGTACAGCATGAACATTGCAATAAACGTGATCATTACGAAATTTGCATAAATTTGCGTAAATCTTCCTGAATTTACAACCGAATTCAAATGGAAGTAATCAATTGGAGAGTTGAAATGGGATTTCATTTTGAATTCGATTTCACCGCTGGTCATTTATCAATGAATCATTGATTACTGATAATGAGATCAATCAGTAAATTGAAAGATCAGACAGATATCAATCAAAGAAGAAATTAAATTTCTTATGGATGATACGATCAAATCAATTTCCTCACTTCATAATAAAAGTTTCTGGACTGTTTAAATGCCATATTAAAGCTTCAAACTATTCTTCCATGACTGTTTATTGAACTAACTGGACACCTTCGCACAGTATATTCCGTAAGGATGCCGTAAACTCTCAGAAACAGTTCAATGCCATTAAAGAGCCGTCGGTGAAAGTGTGAAGAAACTGAACACCGAATGAATTTTTCAAGTAAAACAAGTGCGATGAGCTGAGGCTTATGTGTCGGTGTGTTTATCACTTATCATTCTACTGATAAACGATCACGTCGCACTGATAAGAGTTGCCATGTTTTTTTGCGGAATACTTCATTTTATCTTACTCCTTACGCTCTCACTTCCATTTTTTACATCACTTCATCGTTTATGACAGCTGTTGAAGATGTGATGACGTTTAACGTGATGTAATGCAACCGGAGAAGTATCTTGAATGAAGTGCAAAAGTTTATACAAATAATTAACATCGCAATGGAAACGCAAACAAAATCGCAAAGAAATGAAATTGTTTGTAATTTTAAGCCTCAAACAATGACGATAATAATAGTAGTTGCATAATACTAACAACAATAGTAACAGTGACAAACACTGAATAATAACAACAAAATAATGATAAAAATAACAGTAATCATCGCATTAACTGAAGCTAAATAATGAACCGTAACAATATCATAACTAAAGTAATGAAAACAACGATAATATCGATGATAATAACGAAGATTACACTGTTAATAAACGGATAACTATGTAAATACGAGATCACCAACGAAAAGCATGCCAGCAAACAGCAAACAACCAATTAAGGATTGACCAAAACAACGAAGCAATAAAACAGCTGATAACAATAAGTATCGTTGACGTAATTAACAAAACACAACCCCTCTCATCATAGCGCAAAACAATGATAATGATTTAAAATACTGCGATACGCAAAAACAAATCGTCACAATTCCGAGAAATGAATCTGTAGATAACTTTATCATTATAATCATATTGTACTTTACACCATATAATCACGATTGGATGGCTATTTTTTAAATTATTTGATTAGTTACATTTTTGATTGGTTACATGATCACAAGTTAGTAATATGAACGAATTTCAAAAAATCTTTATCATCAAATATCCGGTGTTTCATGACGTGGTGGATGCCATCGTAACAATCGCGGCTTCAGCAGAAGTTTCGGCTTTTTGATGAGTCCATTTCGTTTACGAAAATCAACGAGTTTACGCGTGATATACATCGTTTGTTGACCACACCAGTTACGCGTTAAACCGAGCGCATTCAACGTGTCTGAAACAATCGTTCCATCAAAAAATGCGTATTTACTAATTGATAACAAACATTTTCAATTGATACACTTTCATATCTAACATTATGGATGAATAATCGAACACATATAACAGCAACGCTGATCACAATGATAATAATAACAATCAAAGCGCTCACCAATGATATCGTCCGAATGAATGCCCGTCGTACGACTCAAATCGGAAATGGTAACTTTATTTCCTCGGTCAAGCGCATCAAAAACCACCCATGACCAGTACGAGCGGTAACCGAGTATACCCAAATCGCTTAACGGTTTCTCCGGCGAGCCAATCAGACCTTCACGCTTCGACAATTCATAACCTATTATAGAATTTCATTAAGTGCAATATTACACAACATCATATCGCACAACACGGAAACAAACATAATACAACAAAAAATTCAATTATAATGTAACAATAAAAACAAATCAATGATATTCAAAAATGAATATGAAAAAATGACGGCAACAAAAGTAATAACGTCAATAAAGAAACTACTCATTATTAAGATCACAATACTGGCAGTAATAAGAATATAATCACTCAATAACATCATTAATTTACTCATAAACTTACTCGAACATTAATATTTTCTATTCAAATAAACGAACAAATTGCAAAAACAGCAAAAATACCAACTCAGTTGTATCAGAAATTTCCCATAACCCCGTTGCTGAAATGGCGGCAGAATGCAGATACACGCCAAATTATTTCCATCGGGTGACGAACGCTCTTTCGAGAAGAACCCCACCAAATGCGCACCGTTATCAACCAACTATAACTAATTTCTCATAGACGGCGAAATGAACAACTCAACAAAAACGACAAATCAATATCTAACTGAACAAACCAAAACCAAAACATTAAACTAGTAAGTTAACATAATGTAGCATTTAATGACCATCCCGAGTCCATTTCATACTATGCTTCATATAACTCAAAAAATGTTCAAATCCTCAAAACAACACCAAAAGTGAAGTGAACAGAACGTATAACGTTGAATTATTCTCGAAGACAAAATCCTACCTCGCAAAGGATATAGAACAGAAACGGTTCCACGTCGAAATACAACGTTTTATGATCGAGAAAAAGTTTCGCCAGTAGGCAAAGGCATTGACAATACACCTGAAACAACAACCTCACTAACCACTCGACAGTTCACGATAATAAAAGACATTGATTTAAACACAACTTTACATTAAACTAAACATCAACTGATCACTTTTACAAAGCTTGCACCTTAGAGATCTTCACATTATATTCAACCAACAGATGCATAATTTTTAAGCGCTTAAATACGACATCTGTGATATGGGGAAGAACCGAAGAGATGCAAAAAACATGCGAAAACCTTATTCTCTCGTCCGTTCACTTCAAAAACTGCCAACGTTTTATCGCGATATATCTCCTCGCCAGGTGGTTTACGTCGTTTGCATTCGTGCAAATGCGTTCGATAGGTGCGTTCGTGTTTCATATACTTCATACAATACTCACAAATGAACAACATCCTCGATTTACCGTACTCATCCGGATACGGTGAGAAATACCACGTATCGATCTCATATTTCCCGTATCTGATGCGTTCAATATGCTTCACTTTGGTCACCTATAACATTCATCCCCCTCAATTCAACCAACCACCTATTCAAATCGAACCAAAATTCAAATCTCAAATGCAATCAATTTCGAATCGCATAATTTTATTCTTTAACAAAAATAAATTCAATTCGTTTCCATTCCTTTTCTTGAACATATGCAAGCCGAGCATCAAGGCGTACGTGTATTTATTCAATTATGAGATAAGTTCATAAATCTTTAGCTCAACCGAATCCTCAGCAGTTAAAAATTCAATGCAGTTAACCAGGCAGTAAGCAAAACGGACGATCAACTAAAAAAAACCTCTTCATGTTCCTTTTCAAGTGCAGCTGTTAGCGCATCAATATTTGCGGCAATCCCGTAGGACGATGAGGATGAGGTGCCACCTCCATTTACCATTTCATCGTAACGTCGCTTTTGATTACGAGTGATCTTACGCCTGTTCTCCTCTCTTTCCTACAATCAACCTTTCAATTACTTCAGTTTTGACGGTCACTTTTCAACAACTTATGTGACGAATCGAAAACTGATTTAAGAACTCTGCAAAGTTATTCGACTCCACAAATCCTACAACAATTCCCACCGAACAAAAATAAGTAACTGTACAAAACTCAACAACGAACCGTATTCTTATGCTGCGCGAATGAGGCGAAACGTACTCTCGACGCATCCACCCATTCGTCCATACGCCGGTCGGATCCCTCATAGTGAACATAATATTCAACGGGCGATTGTTGCGCACTTTGTTGTTGTGGCTGATGATGGTGGTGGTGCGGATTCGGATGATGCGTAGTGTCCGCAGTGCCCTCTTGCGGTGGTGGTTGTTCTCGTCGAACGTCAATGATGAGTGCGTTTCGATGCGGAACTGTTTTGGTGCCACTGACACTCTGACGAACCAAACACATATCGCCTGGTTTCAGTTCGAATACATCCTTCTCTTGAACCATTTCCTTTCCACTCACGACAATAACTTCAATTAATCACATCATTGATTAAAAATCATATCAATCCCCAACACTTTCGATTTCTTTCCGCAAATCATAGGCATAACACTTCCGAATGCCTTTATCTCGGTGCTAATTATGAATGATTTAAGAGGAGCACAAAAGGTTCGTATGAAATATTTTGTCTTAGACGTTCATTACCAGAAAACGAGGTGAAATTGGATTTAAAGTTATCATTCCTACGATATTATTCTTAACTTTTCACTACATCAAATGAAATGAGAGTGGTGTTCAGGAAGTCGTAATATATCCTTAGTACCATTACGCTGAGGAATTAGCAATATATCAAAAAACTCCACGACATTTACCTACACCCTCTACAACAAAAAAAGAATTTCAAGATATACTTCAAACTCATTGAAACTTCAAGTTCCAAAAGAAATTATTAACATACGAATATACAAGATTATCTATACATAACCCCTATTAAATCTATAGCTTCATATAAAACATATTTCAAGATATCAACGGCAAGAAACAAAATCGAATTCTTGAAGTAACGTCCCAAAAATTCGAGGAAAACATCCAACTGAATATTCACAAAAGCGTCATCAGAATGATCAATGAAAGCAACAACATTCTTCAAAGATATTCTTCAAACTGAATGTTGATTTCACAGTTTGCCATTTAAGCCATAAATGTATATTAACACTAAAACATCACTCGATATGTATCATTTATTCATTCCACTATCTCAAACAACGATTCAATAAACGATCTAATAAACAACCGATCAACGAATGAGCAAAAACAATGACAATCGATCAATTAAAACAATAATAAACAAATTCACTGAGCAATAACAATTCATCAATCACGACTGACTCTTTTTACTCTTCACCAATTCAGCGAGATATTTAAACCTGAAAACATGCGACTGTTAAATTTACTCAATCATTCTCTTATGCACATTCTTTTTTATTCGAAAATAATTTGACATTTCAATTCACCATTAATTTCTCGACGAAAACTTCATATCATGAAGACACTCCGAAAATAATTCGTCTTCAAAAATTCTGTCAACAATCATTTCCACAAAAATATTGCTGACAAAAATCAAATCCAACTTTCTCACCAATTCTTAAACTCATACAGATTAAACTCTTATAGTGAATCCAAACCATCAAATTTCTCTAACTATAAATTTCATGAATTTCTCTCTAAAATTGAGATTAAGGCTGAAATGTGATCAGTCAAAGTGGATCTTCTCAATAACGTATAATAGCACTCGCCTCTTAATACATTCTTTTTTCGTCCGACCCACATCCGCAGCTATATGATCCCATCGTGCCGTATCTGAAGGTGCATATTTTTTCAGTGCTCTCTCCAACGCTTTCTGTTGCTCGGCCGTCCAATCAGTTTCTACATTTGCATTTGTAACCCCCACAAAATTTCCACCGAGTTTGTGTTGAGCGTTCGATGGCGGTCGAATATCGAAAGCATTCAAACCTTTCACCTGTAACGATAACGCTTTCACTTACGCATGCTCACGAAACTAATATTACACAATTTTTGGAACCAATTGTCAATCTTCACCTATTTGAATGCAATTCCATTTAACGTTATTGAATCGAAAAACTTATTTTTAATTTTGCTATCCAACCTCACAAATTGAATATTTACTTAACAAAAAAGGAAGCACTACTCAAACAACCCGATACGCTCTTTAAGTTACGACACAAAAACATTTGCCAACCTGCTTTATAACATCTTTTTCGGTTTTCTTTTTCAAGCTTTTGTCTTTCCGATGTTCGTTCACATAATTAGCGATTTCACCCCACCTACAAAATACAAACTTTAAAAACGAATCAACAATTCAAAAAAGATAAATCACATGATTCACGATAAAAATGATTTATCATCGCAATAAATATTGATGAATGGATGATGTACAATCGCAATAAGAATCACCTATCCACCGTTCCCGCAGGATACAAATTCGCTGCCTTTATCACCAGCGCAGTCTCATCAGCGGTCCAAACAACTACCGTCCTGTCGACGGATTCCGACTGATTCGCCGATCGCAATTCCGTGTTGCGCATAGCTTC
Organism: Anisakis pegreffii; assembly: GCA_035041965.1. NCBI lineage: Eukaryota > Metazoa > Nematoda > Chromadorea > Rhabditida > Anisakidae > Anisakis > Anisakis pegreffii. The sequence goes on along the minus strand of JAPYMA010000067.1, from coordinate 38,066 downwards.
TTGGAGTGCCTTCTCCTGAACAATTCTCATAATTCAATACCATATTAAATTTATCATCTCATCAAGCAAATTTCATTCAGATGTTTGAATACAAAAATCCATAGGCAGGGAATGAAAAGTGTGTAACGAAACAAAAACTAATCGTGCTCTATGGAAAGTTTATTTCAATTAACAGAAATAAATTCTCTAATAAGAAAAATCAGAAATGACAAACAAATAAAAAGAATATAAGAGTTGCTATAGCATCAGCAAGGTTACAATGACATGAATTTATTCCATCATTAAAATGGAAAGTAATTTCACCCGAATTATAAATGAAATTGCCCTTAAATTATTGAAAAAATTGAAAATCGATGACTAAATTAATACGATATAACAACTAAAGTCCATAATTCGTAAATGAGAAACATAAGTCGAATACCTCTTCAGCATCAAAAATTCGCATAGCTGCATCAAATGATGTACATTTCTCAATCTGCGCAATAATCTCGTTCAAGTTGTCAATATCGGATCGCAGATATGCCCTCTCGATTGCTTCCATACAGCGCAACTGCGCACCGCCCGATGCACTCCAATACCCGGCTGTCTAAAATATTCAGCACTTCACGAAGAGCGGTCATTTAATAAAAAGATATTGTGAAAAATTACAAAACTGTATCACTGTTAATAATTCTTAATTCTGTTCACAAAATCACACATAATATCGACGAAATAAAACTCGATGCTGTCCAACATTTTCTTCTTCACTCAATTTCAGTTCATGAAAACACTCAACAATTCACGGCACATACAACGAATGAACCAACAGAAAGCATAATACCTCAACAATCGTTCGCAGTTTTTTCCTAGCATCATTCAACGCTTTTTTCTTTTGCTCTCGTAATTTCTTAACCTCGGCTCTCTTTCGCAGTTCTTCCGCTTGACGTTCCTCCTCTTTTCTGCGCTCTTCAGCTTCAACCTCCTAAGCTATCAGTTCATTTTCAAATGGAAAGTCACAGAATGACAATTTCAAAACTGGAAAATCACTGAATCCTAGATGGCAATCGTCAACGAATAAACATGAGCAAGTGCATCCGGAAGGAAACTCCCATCATTTATGTTTTCTAGTCCATAGAGATTAATGAGGTGATACTGATAAACAAATTCATTTCGTTTTCGAATAAGCACCCACCATTTTAGCTTGCATCTCCTTTGCTTTACGCTCTTCGATTACTTTCTGCCGCTGCAAGCGTTCGTCTTCTTTTTGCTTTCGATCTTCCTCTTTGAATTTAGCGATTCGCGGATCTTTGCGATAGGCCATCTCGACCAAATTACGGATTCGTTTTGCTTCAGCCTTCCGTCGCCTTTCTCGTTCAATCTAATCAGCAAAATAATCAATCATCTAACGTACTCAAATTACGAATCAGCACAGATTTGATCAGCTTCATGCGTTTTCACACCATCGCAAATCAACAATCTTAGCTCCCTCCACTCAACGAGGCAGCGAATACTTCTCATGAAATTTTACTTCCATTAAATATGCTACAAAAGCTGAGAGTTTTAAAAGAGAACAAATTTTGAGGGACTATTCATCGTGCAACCTTATTATTCTTCTCAATTTCTCGTCTCTCCCAACGATCTTCACCTTTCTCTTTGTCTTCTTCGTCCAAATACGAGAACTCACGCCACGAATCCCAACTCAACCAAAATGAGTAAAATTTCTCCACCTCGTCACGACTACTGCACAAATCACCTAATGTAGGTACCGGTTGAGGGATTGACCATCTGAAGTTGAAAATCAAAATAAACGCTATAAACAAAATGCAATTAAAAAGGTTCTATGAGTTGTTGCAAATAAGTGAAGTAAACAACTGATGTGCGTAACTTCATTCATTCCATATGATTAAAACAATTCCCATAAACTATTATTCATTCTTTGCTATCGAATTTGTTAACATTCCACATTCTTTCATACATCAATAATGACTTTTTATAAAGTGAAAAATCAAAGTTTGATATGTAGTCACCTCGCATTACGCTTGAAGACCGGCGCAAACTGTGTGAAGAAATTGTCGGCATCGACTTTCTTCTCGTCCGGAATCGAGTCATCAAACTTCGGATCGACCGAATCGTAGGCGCGCCGTTTCTGTTCGGTTGTTCCGAGTTGCTCGTACGCTTTTGTAATACACGTAAAATAATCATGCTCCAGATCTTGTTCACTTGAAACATGAGACTGCTTAGAGAGACTAGTGTTTAGGTTGGATTGACGCTTGTCCGGATGATGCTTCAAAACCTTTTTCCGGTATGCATTTTTGATCAGTGCTGGAGTGGCTGACCATCGCAGCTTCGACAAACCCAACACCTTATAATGATCTTGACTTTTGCAATCACTTGGATCAAGTGAACGTAAGTATCGCATATACTTGGCATCTTCTTTATCCATCATTCCTTTTTGTTCTTCATCCAAATTCGATCCCGAATCGTCTGCATCGTCTGCGTTTGATATCGAAGATAGATTCGATTCAATGCGTTTCAGTTGACTGACAACTGGACCAGTGTCAAGACCCAAACTGATACGATCTCGTATGATACCAACTTCATAGGCAACACCAGCCGGTTCCACTTGTCGATGGAAATGGTTCACGAACCCGTAGATAGCAATATCAAAGCCAGATAAAGCCATCTGTTTCGACGAAATTAAAACTGCGCAACAAGCTGAAATTCACTGCGAATAATTTACGATGATAGAATTCGCTTCACATCAAAAACGATCACAATTCGAAAGCTAAACGCGCACGATAGAGTTCGGTATTCATACAATAAACGTAATGAAAACAGAACTGTGCTTTTGCCAGTCCCAGGTCATCGAGCCAAAATTCATCGGGTTCTACTAATTGTAAGATTCGGTAAGGCTTGGTCTGCCCAACAAATTTTGACTTAACCCGGTAGCCCAGGACCGGCAATTTCACACTCTCAATTTACCTGTAATGAATAAAAAATCGAATGCTGCAAATTCTCAAGAAATATTCGTCATTCCCTATGGAACTGAAAAACGTTCCCGGCTGGCCTGAAAGCGTAAACTGAAATTTAATAATCGCGCTTTGATCTATATTAATTAAGTTTTCGAAAAATTAATAACTAATTTATAGGGATGCTAACATATCACCAAATGTGCTTCATGACTCTCCGCCAAACTGCTTACATCCTCGTATGCTGACACTGCTAATCGTTAGTCATATTGCTAGCCACCAGTCGATGGCTTGATAATTGAATCGTTTTCCCATGTGAATGAGATATTCCAACGGTCACTTATATATGTTTCCCAAGCACAGACTCAGTGGGATCTGATGAACGATAATAATTTCGAGTTTTTAGCTTACAGTTAGATTAAAAAATGTTGATTGTCGCTGATATTATGGAAATGTTCTTACCACTTGCAGCAATGAGATTTTTCAATAGTCATGAGATTTCATGAGAAGTTTTGTGCAGATGAACTAGAGAAACGTATGGTTCCGTAGCTCACTCACAGATTCAACGTAATCATGAGGTGCAAAATACAGGCAATTTAAATGGTGACTTTCGGTGGTTTCTGTATATCAGTTGATCAAAGTAGTAGTCAACTAATTACACAATTGATGTTTGGATATCTTTGAAATTTTTTCGTTTTGAAAATCTTTGAAATATTTTAAATAGGTGAAATTCACTTGAGATCGGAGATGAGATGCGGAAACGTTGAAGAAACACATAAACTTTGAACTTCAACTCATATGGATATCAACACCTCTGTTGCAAGATTCTGACGTTAATATCTAAGTCCGATAAGGAACAATAAGGCGTTGGTGGCGTGTGCAAATGAATAACATTCTTTTAGTTCCGTCATTTATCTATTTGGAACAATAACAAATAACTGCGCAATGTTACGAAAAATTGTAATCAGAGGAAAAAACATTATTAACATCTATTAACAATCGAAATCGTTTAAGACATTGTCGCATAATATATTAACACCAAAAAACTTAAATCATTCACAAACGAACATCTGATTCGACGAATCATCACTGTGATGACAGTGGACAAATCAAAAATTAATAACATATTGCATTTTGAATAAACAACGCAATACGACGATCCAATTGTGGATGGATCACACAATAAATCCTCATCACACGCAAATGCAATATCAACATTTGTAAACGTAACCTTCAAGACGTCTTTTCTTCATCACAAATCGTAAAATGAATTTTACATTTCCGAAATGTTTTATGAATGTGAATCTGCAATAGAATTCAGCCTTCAAACGTTTTTCTTGTGTTCAACATTCAACCACTTCCCAGTCTAATTTTGACTCGTTGTAAGTTCACGAATTGACTCACGACTCACTCAGAAGAGTCTTCACAAAACTGATGAACATATGCAATAGAAAATTTACTAAAGTATACAGGAAATAACTGATAAGCACAATCAAACGGACCAAACTGTAAGTTATATTATTCTTACGAAAAAATAGTCTTAATGAACTGAAACTCAAAACGAGCTTCTTCAAAGCAAATAACAACGTTCTCCGCTTTGAAAGGTAATCACAGAGCAAGATGACTTTCATGCGGATGGATCACCATGATAAATCTGATCACTGATAGTTTCTAGCTGACCATATTGTGGATGCATTTTTATAAATCCCAATACACCTAATGAGCGTACAACTTGCTCTGTAATCAGAGATATTAAACGAATACTAACTGATATCATAAGTGCAATATAGGATTGTCTATAACGAATTGCTCAAACACACACAATATGGAAGGATTATATAATGTCAGTTATCATATTATCACAGTTCAACAAAGAACACACATGAACAAGTTGATATCAGCCTCGTTTTAAATGAGACCTCATTCTAAGCAATCATAACGATAACGATGATAATAATAATAATGAACAATAATCATCAAGAGGATAACAAAAAAAGAGTAATCATACGATCAACAAACTGCCGATGTCGTGATTATAATGAAGGAAATAAATAAATCAATCTCAGAACAACGAACCTCCAGTCAGACTGGCAGTGTGTGAAGCAATACGAGAAAGTATTTCGCGAACATCAAGTGCAAATGATGACTGCACGAAACATTTCACACTGACAATATTCAAGGATCATTACATCAACTGACAGAATATTTTTGTTCCTTTCGATATTTCCAATAAATTATTCAAAAAGAATATTCAATCGACTAGCAAATACAAGCAACTACATAATAACATTCAACCACTATATAACAGAATCTGATATTCAGTGAAATAAACTGGGATTTCACAACGAATCGAAAACATTTCAACGGTTGATTCTATCGCTTCCGTCTCTCAACAGTCAAGATGAAATCTTGCGAGGCTTCCTAACAACCGAAATGCATGTGCGTGAAAAGATCGTTTATGAGAAGTTCCCATCTATATCTATAACAATAATAATCGTAGTAATTATGATTATAATATTGATAAGAATAATGAATAAAAATAATGACACCACCAACACTAAAGAAAATAAAATCGCAGTAATAAAGCAAGAGAAGAACAAAAAGAAACCAAATGAAAAATGAGCAATTGTTGGTTCAAAGAAAGGAACACAACAGAACAGAACAATAAGACAGAACAATAATCAGATTCCAATCGTATTTATATCATTCTGCTCATCAGAATCAAGCTACCAATGACAGCCATCAAAATCAAAATGAACGCATTCGAGTAAAACTCTGAATATCTATGCATTATCAAATATGTATAGACGACAATTCCTATAAATGAAAACAAACTTCTTATAAAACATTATTTACTCACTACACAATAAAACAATCCAATAATGGAATCGCATTTCACAAAAACACCGAGTCCAAAACAACTCAAAATCAAATGTTTTTTTGTAAAAATTTGCTAAACGAAATCAATCCCTCGCTAAATGTAATAAAATCATATGTTAAAATGCATAACCCGTCTTCTAGTTCAACAAATTCGATTTCTCATTAATCTTCCAGTACGCCTAGCCATCATTCATTGTTACTACTATTTCTGTATTTAAAAAAGTACACAAAATAATCACCTCACCATCAAAAAGAAAACAAATTACCAAACAAAAGATCTCCGAACTGATCACAAACGTTGCTTACAAATGCTGAGACTAAATGTGTTGACGAGCTGAGTTAAATAACAACTCAAACACACATTCACTATAATAATCATCATCATTATCAACCTTCGAGCCAACAATACGAATCATAAAATCAAAATCGAATTAAAATTAAATTCACTTCTGGCTCAACCGTAAATCTGCTGCAGTTTCATACAACTCGGTAAGGTCATTTGCTGTGCTCTACTCCACATACCCGCATCGCCAAGTGCTCTTGCTCGCCACTCCAGTGTTTCTTCTGCAACAAAATTTTTCTTTTAGACGAAAACGCTTTTCTTTATCGATTCAAACCAAAAATGGCGCAAACTTTAATTTACATATCCACAAATTCAAACGAATTCTCAATCAACGACAAAAATATCGCAAGCAAATTCAATCCGAAATCAAATCGTAACGTATAATCTGATAGTGAATTGAATTTCACACCTCAATGTCATTCCACCACAAAGAAAAGGTTAGCGAAGCGATAAAATCGTAACAACTAACTTGAACTACGCTCTCGATAACAACTCATCTTCAACTGCGATATGTAATCATCTTCAACCTGACGTTCCACTTGCGACAGTCGATTACGATAATTACTCAAAAAATCTGTCTTCACATAGTACGGAACTCGAAGATCCTTTGTGAAACGCTCTTCAGAATATTTCCTGCAAACCGCCACACAATACTTTCTGTAAATCTTGAATAAAACCAATTCCTCGTAAAAGCTGTCGAATCGTTTGACTCCACTCTTTGAATTCAACCTCGTTAGATCATCCAAAAGATCGTAAATGACACTGACAAAACACAACCAAACAATAAATAATACTCACGAATCACGGTTCAATTGGAATGCTGGATCACCGACCATTAGTTGCGCAATGAAACCCAAAAGAAGAACGGCGAACAGTGGTAACAGTTGTAGAATCGGACCGTATGGTGACTGTAAGTTCACTCATTTTCATTAACAAATCCAAAATCGAATGAATCAATTCTCAGAAATCTCCGCTGTGCGCTGTTCATGTCACAATAATTGCCCTAAAACTGCCTCTCAAAAAGAAAATCGTTTGTTATGCGGAGAGAGGAAGGAAAGGATGCATATCATTCGCCATTTGCTGGCGGATCCACAATCAAAATCAGCTAACAGACATTCCTCTCAATACCAGTGCGTCATCTTTCATCTTGAGAAAATGGGAATAATGTGCATTAAGAACAATACGCACTACTTAACATAATACAAACAATTGCAAAAAGTTTATAAACCTGTTCTTGTTGCGTTGGGTGTGCGTGATGGAAATGTGTTTGAGTATGACGGAACCTCCTGTTGAGATCCGATGATGGATACCCACCACCGAAGAACATATTGAAGATCTCTTCTGGTGTGAATTCGGCTGTAATTATTGCAAGAAAATGTGATATCATTTTAAACAAACACAGATGAGGCTCATTATACTTTATCATCATACGAAACAATACAAACAAGTAGTTGGAGAAAATAGAGAAATGCTGAATTACATTTACACACGTAATCGAAATTCACTTTATAAATCTTCATCTGGTTTTTGATTGTGTGGGCCGTAAAAGACGAAAAATAATAAAATGATGAACCTTCAAATCCTCGTCCATAATCGTATTCATAAAACTCATTATCATTATTTCGTCGTCGTGGGCCATCCGCTCCGTACAAATCATACTGGGCTCGTTTTTCTTTATTCGACAAAACTGCGTACGCATTGCCTAGTGCTGAAATTCAACTCAATATGTTACTGCATCGAATACTTCTCACTTTCAAACTATTCCAACTACCGGACTCTTCATGGATATCTGAACCTGATATAGTTACTAAACCAGCAGCAAACAAGTCTTGCAATAATCGCAAAACAAATGTTGAATCACACCAGAAACTTGATGCGATCGATGTTTATTTAGAGCACTACCCAATTGTTGTTTTGAGCATTACCCTTACGTTACAAGATGAACAGAAATAAAACAGCATAATAATGCAATTCTGTAATACAGTTAGGATAATATACACACCTTTGAAAGCTTCTGTGGCTCCGGGTGCGCGACATTTATCAGGATGAAGTTGAAGTGCAAGCTTACGATACTCACGCTTCAGTTGAGACTCAGTCGCGTCTTTTTTCAAATTCAATATTTCGTAGTAATCTTTACAGTGACGAATTCTGCAAGGCATTTCATGTTAACATCGATTAGATTTATTCAAACAACAAAACATATTCATCACCTTAACTTAATATAAATTTGTCCTTAACGTAATTTCACGCATTATTCTGAACCAATATTGTCTTAAAATGAATGTGTAACATTTCAACCATAACTTTCAAGTAAAAATCACATCTCTTGATTAACTCATTGTGAATGATAAAGCAGGTAATATTGCCCAACTCATAAGATAACTAGCAAGTTAAATGAAAAAATCACACCTGTCCACAGTTGCGGCTTCTTCCTTCGTGTAATGCACACCAAGTACGGCTCTTCCAGCCGATCGAGATCGTGTTCTCTTCTGTTCAGTGCTGCTTGACGAACCTTCATCTGCTAAAAATGATTCTCACTCAATTTTCAATGACTTGAGAATAAGTCACTGAGTATAAAGGGCTGATTCATACCTCCATCAGGGCATCCGCGTTCGGTTGTATTCATTGACGGTTGACTACGACTTGGGTGAAATTGTGAGGATGATGATTTTCGTCGGCTGCGTACCTCTGATTCCTTCTCATACTGATCATAATGACCATAACCGTTTTCGGTTCCGGTGGGATTCGAATCTTTTGATTCGTCTGAATCCTGGTTCATGTGCTTTGCTTTTTCTAGCAAATCTGCAACAAGTTCGGGCGTTTTACGAATGCGAAAAGGTTTAAGAGAATGATGAACCGAAAGCTGAAAATCAGAAAAGAAATAGATATGTATAATTCGTTTTATTTTAAAAGAAACGGTAGGAACTTGAACTAACATCGTATATCTGAGGATGGATCTAATTTAACGGCTTTGTGCAAAAATTTGATCGCTTTCGAGGCATCATTCGAACGCAGTGCCTCTCGGGCTATGTCCATACACCGTTGTGCTTCTTGTCGATTCGCCTCCATGCCTCCTGAATGTTCAACTGAATTTATCACAAAGCTTGTGGCTGAACGCTAGTTAATAATCGGTCACAAAATTCTGATTGTATTTCTTATCGCGGAATAGAAAATGTTTTCCTTTATCATCATGAAGACTAGAGCTTGTAACTTCTGTACTCATTCAGTAACGCTGAACCATTAGCAAACATGGTCTTTGATCGCTGAATGAGTCTGCATAACAACGATAGATCAAATTGCGATATCACAACACAATATCTGAATGAAACGATCAACGACACATCAGAGCATTCGGGCTGATCATGAATACTTCATGATTTCTCAGAACGTTCGCTACAGTTCTACAGATCAGTTCCAGAGATTAGTGGCTTGACACGAAAAGGAGACAAATAAAAGTAATGATTTACTGCAATAGCAGAGAGGTGCTTATGCAAACGATAAAATAAAAGTGTTCATGAGAATGAGGTGATGACATTTCGATTCCTTGCAGGTTTCTTATAAATAAAAAGTGCTTAAATTGAAAACGATCAATAACATCGGTATGCAAAACGACGATAAGATGTTCAGAATTTAATGATGTAACATATGAAATGCTTTTCATTTTCACTGGAGAACATCCAACGAATTTTGGGCCGCGAACCTTTCGCTGAAAGTTCATTTAGCCTTGAAACTAACGAATTCAACAGCGTTGCTCATAATAGTACTATTGGGAAAAAACGAGAAAGCTTTGAAAAGAGAGTTAATGAATATTCTGATGAGTTGTGATGGTTGATGAGATAAAGGCATCGGAGAATTCAATGAGACCAAGAATACAAACTAATCAAACACTAGTTCTTGACGTTCTATTAGGCGATATTCAGATGGGCATAGATCGAACAGATGAGACAATAGCTTAGGAAGGGAAATACCCGTTATTAATAAAAGTTTTATTTGGATATAAGAGTACGTACATCTGCAGAATTAATCAAGAAAGAACGCCAGCTCAATGATTTAACTTAAGAATATAAGCATCTACCTATAAATTTCGTAAGATTCAGTCTGATAATGTAACAAACTCTGATAAAAGTATATAAATCTTCTTCAGAAAAAATACAGCTCAACAATAGGATTTTGCAGGTTAATAAACGACTTCTGATGCTTCTCACTTATAGTGAACTCAGGTCTTGAGAGATATTCATTCATCCTTTTCATATCCATATTAAGTTGAGTGGCATCATTATCAGTATGCATGTTCGTCGTGTAGATGCGTAATTCCATTGTAAAATTACAAAAATTCGACTGTGGTCGGTCTGTTTCTTAATTTGTCTGTAATTTCGAATGAAACGAGTCTGGATGCGCAAAATCAGATTGCGAGGCTTTCTTGATATTAATGGGTCACAGAAAGTTTCTCCCGTATCGTTTCGGTATTGAAAACGGTAAGGGAGAAAACGGTGTTTATGTGTCTGTTTGGAGGAATCTTGTTTTGTGACCATTCCCAGCCGCAAGTCATTGTTTTGATGATTTGATGAATAGTGGAACATCGGAATCATAGTGATCGTTTCCACTGAGACTGATAACCGTAACCATGTATAGATATATATGCTTGTACAGATGATTATGTGTTGTTTAGAGCAGAGTGAAACTGGTTTCGCTAACAGAAAAGCTTTTATGCATGTGTGCACATGATGAGTATTTTTTGTTGTTGTTTTCATTATCACTGATGATGTCTACTGAAGAATATACCACTGATATCATTACATTGCATATAATTATTTCAATGATAAACAATATCATGAAGTAATTGTTTGCTTTTATGGCCCACATGCAGTCAATGTTCGAAATTCTCAAATAGAGCAATCATCGCATTGAGCACTTATCACCCGGTCATATTAGGATGAATTCATAAGAAATATGTGCAGCTTCTCACAATCAGCATGATCGCCAGCACGATTACGACAGTGATTTGCCATAGGTTCGGAAATTTCAGATCAGTTGGTCGCTTTTCACCGCAAACAAAAGAATCAAATTTAGAATATGTAACATTTTAGTGCTGTTCTGATATTTATGAATTTGCAAAACATATAGAGCATATTCCTTATGAAGTTCCAATATCGCTTGTTGTCGAAGAAGCATTTAGCAAGTTCAAATAATGTTTTGTAACTCGGAATTTACGACATTTTAAAAATGTCAGCCAAATTTCTTAGTGAAATGACAAATGATTGCCTTGTTTTAGGAGATCAAATGGAAAAAGCAGTGTAACAGACGGTGAAGATGTGATGTAAAGCATGAATAACTTGTTGATTGATAGTATTAAGCAGCAGGGTAGCTTGAAAAGAGTTTATTTTAGCTCAATTATTATTGTCTTAATATAAGATGGCAAACGATTTCATTTGAGCATTGTTCAGTCGAGAATTAATCGAATAAAAGATTGTCATGGAAACGATTTTAACGACGGCTTCCATCCTCGAAGAAAACTCCACCATCTGTGGAGCAATATTTGGGGCAGACACCCTTCTCGCCTTTAGGTCCTGGTTTTCCGGCTGGGCCTGTCTCTCCGGGTACGCCATCATTTCCTGCCTCTCCGTTTGGTCCACGAGCACCAATTGATCCTGCGGGTCCAGGTTGTCCGTCATCGCCAGCTCGACCTTCGTCACCGGGCTCACCTGCTGGTCCACGTTCACCTGAACAGAACAATCAGGTGATTTCGCGATGACTGATCGTGAATAGTTGAGAATGGAACAATTTCTTATAATCAAATCCGCATTTTTGGGTTATCAAAAACAATGATACCAATTGCTGTCTTTATTCTTTTGGTAAATTTTGTAGTGCGTTTCATTGTATTTGCCAAAACTTATTCGGTAAATTAAGTTATTGGAGCTAAAGTAACGATATTGGTAAAATGGTGTGGTCTGGAAATAAACTGGTATACGAATGAAGCAGCAACCTTTTGGTCCAGGAGGTCCGGGCTGAAGTGGTGAGCTTTTTGCATCACGTCCTGCGCTTCCGTCGGCACCAGGTTTGCCTGGGCTACCTGGCTCTCCAGAGGGTCCTTTTGGTCCAGGTGATCCTGGAGCGCCATCTTTACCATCTTTGCCTGGTCGTCCATCCTTTCCATCGTCACCGGCTGGTCCAGGAGGTCCTGCGGCACCAGGTGCTCCGGCTGGGCATGGTTTGCATGGTGGTGGAGTTTGTGGAACGCACGGTTGCGACATTTTACCGGCTTTTCCTGGGCCACCTGGTGCTCCGGCCTTTCCTGGCTTTCCGGCCTTACCGGGCACGCCTGGTGGACCGGCTGGACCTGGCCGACAACAAGCTTGACACGAGTTGGATGCAGCACGTGCCGTACGATTGTGACTGGCTACTGGGATATTTTTCAGCTCTTGTACTTGAGTCCATATATCTTTTGATGTCGACTGAAAGCGTTCTTGATTATATTTTTTCACTGAATATGGAATGAGAATAAGATGACGGTGATAAAATGATAATGATTCGATTTTGATTCATCTTTCCGATGGAATCATTATGAAATGCTAAAAACGTCCTTCGAGTTGAACCAAAATAGGAGGACACGTTTTTGAATGTTGATCTAATTTCTGATCAGTGAATCGCCCGATATCGAAAACTTTCTTCCATACTGATCCAAAATACTGATCAGTTTCGGCGAATACATAAACGAAAACTCTGACTAGATCGCTTACTGAATTCAAGCATTTGCCTAAATGGGCGAAGATATCAACATTTAAAATAAATGAGTGAAAAGATTTGATGTTACAATGACTGCTTACCTTACAGAAGGTGACTTCTTTGAACATTTGTTGCTGTACACTATAGACATGATTGTAGACCATAGGTAAAGTGATACATACCGACAGTACGGACACAATAGAGAACGATACGGCTGAATAACCGACGATTCGGTAAGCTTTCAAACGATTATCTATCTCCATTATGCTATTCACTTTACTTGTAGCACCTCAGTGAAGCGACAACAATTGCATGATGATTGGAAGACTGCTTAAATATGGCCACGATTCCAATCCGAGTGGTTGAAACTGGTTCAGCTAATAATAACTGTAAATAGTACCAAAAACGAGTTGATTAATTTGATGGGTTTGTTTTTCGGCTTTAATTTATTGGTGTTAGTGACTATATGTGTTATTTTGACTGAAATCGAAAACACTCATCTAATCATGATATGTAATTGCAATCTGCAAACTGTTCCATGTCACATTCATTGTTTTGTATCACATAATTAGATCGTTTTCTAATTAATTTGCTATGACTGATGATAATAACACAAAAACGGTATTGTTTATAATTAACTGATAATAGCGGTAAATATTGGTCTACATATTCATTTGTTAGCGTTTTGTATGTTCATTACACTAGCGTTACTCAACGCTAATGAGTAAAGTTATTCGATCAATCGGTCACACTTATCAGCTGATCGGTTAATCAGTAAGTCGCTTCAACAAATTAAAATTAATCGGTCAATGCTCTCCATGTCGAAGAGCCGCTTGAATTGACGGAAAAGGTTTGGTTTGTGGCCTATTCAAAGCTTTATGATTGAGAGAGAGAAAGTAAATCGGCTTGGTAATTTTCACATCGAGTGAAGTGGCCTAATTTTCGCTTCAGGCTTAGACAACCCGTATGTGAATTGATTGCAAAAAACTGAGTATATGTGATGCGCATTTAGTTGACTTATGATGTGTGTACATGCTTGAATATTGATAACTTTTATTGCTTTTTGCTGGAATCATTGAAATCAAAGGAAATATAGAACGGAGCAATGAAATGTCATATCAAAACGCTATTATAATCATACAACATATTAACAACATTTTCAATAAAATCACATAACATGCAAAATTCCAATAAGACACAATTGGAGAGAGAGGGAGATCATTCGTAGATCAAATTAAAAATTTGCCATATTTTCAAAATCATAAATTAACTGTTATTGGCCAACTGATGAGTGCCCTATTTACATGCGGTTTCAAATTTTCGAATATTTCTTCGAAAGTTTTTCAGTTTCAGACATATTCAGCATCACTTATGGCAAATTTCGAAAACGTCTGACTAATCATGCAATGTTTTAGTAGCACTACATAAGACTATTATTAATGTTGTTGTTAGCATTGGTAAGAGTATGATCAGGATTTCAAAACAATATAATGACAGTAACAGTAGCATTAATTAGGCTCGTTGAGCAAAATTCACTTAACTAAATTATTATATTGACAAATACTCAATGGTTTTATTCATCAAGATACAGTGTGAAACAAAAAGATATCACAAAACATGAAAGACCTTATCATTATCATTTATCAGCTTCACTGAGTCAGTGGGTATCAGCCTCCTTCATCATTGGAGCATTCATACCCCATCAAATCTGCATTTTATCAGATACTGTCGTAACAGATTTACATTTAATCAAACAATGGAATGACTTGGCAATGGAGAGCTTATAAAGCTCTTTCTTTGAGGAGAAACCTCTCGATTCGTGGCACAGCAGTGTCGTCCATCCAGTGATATTTCCGTCTTAAATACTCCATCTGAAGGTGCATATGCACTCCCCAATCCGGCATAACACGCTCAAGTTGCTGCAATTCTGTGCTCGACCGAACTGAATGGACGAGAATCCGTGCCACTTGTGAAGCCTCTTGTGAATCAATCGAGAACAACAACTTCCTTTCAGCCAACGACATCGCACGTATTTGTAACCAAAACATCTCACGTAACTTTTCGTTGTAGTGCAACGTGTATTCATTCTGGAAACTTCATAATATAACTCTTGCTTGTTGTTAGATGGAATGGATGAATTTCACAAATTCGGATGTTCAGCACGATTCTGTTAGCATTTGAACTTAAAAGCTCAATGGAAGAAGTAATATCCACATACATACTTCATACAATATCTTCTGTGATTGAAACTTTACTGCTTAACTGATCACTTAACTAAGAATGTTAGTGTTGGAATAAATTTCCGATTCGGCAAAATGAATCGTGAGAGGTGATGACGAAAATAAAACAGATGATTCGAGTTGGTAAAATGAATGGTAAGAAAATAACGCGTGTAACCTGTAAAAGAGCAGTGTAGACAGCAGCGTTTTTGGTGCTGATGATCAGCTTAATGGCCCTTCTTAGAATTTCCTCGTCGCGTACACAGGTGGCCAATTGCACAGCGATAGTCCACCTGCCATTGAAATGCTTCAGACCGTTCGCAACCAAATCCAGCTCTCGAGAACCAGCCGACGTGAACAAATAATGGCAAATGGCCGTCATTTGGAAGTAATGATCTTCATCGGTCAAGTCCGCATACATTAACCACTTCTCAATCTGCAATTCAATGTTGTTCTGAGAGCTACTCGTTGAAAACTAATTAGCATAAGCTTTCAGATTGCTTTTGATTATTTTCTGAACTTGTAAATAATCGGGTCCTATATAAGGACAGTTTGTTACGGTCAGTCATCTCATTATTGGAAGATACTGGTGTGTACTAGTGAGTAAAGTGTGTAAAATACTAGTGAGAATCTTTAATTTAGATCAGCGGTTCTCATAGGGTATGAAATTACCCATTTTGGGTAATTCGAAGGTAATGGACGGGGTCGGGGAATTATTATTTCGTGTAGTTGTTATTTTATGATAGAACGCCATTGTGATGATGCTTTTTAACTCGAATATGTAAATACACTTAGTTGATGGTGGCACTCTACATTCTCCTATTTGCTGAGTTTCATTAGCTCGTCCGGGCCTAACAGGGTTTTCATTCGTTCTAGCAGGTTTTTCATCCTTTTTCTTGCTGTTACAATCGCTCTCATAGCTTTTATCACCAAAAGCGTTCTCTTCTGCTAATTTCTCATTCATTTCAGTCAACAATAAAAGTCAAATTCTCATTCTATCAAATACACTCTATAATTCATCAATAGACTGTCGAACAATTGCTGTATTGTTGATTTCGCTGTCAACACTCGTCAATGTATTCAGTAAATAGTACATGCTACAGAATGAGAAATTGATTCGAACGGTGAAATGAAATGAGACGAAGTGAATGAGAAAACCCATCAAGAGAACGATATTCGCATGAAATAGCTATGAGAGTGAATACAACACGTCTGAAAAGAATGAGAATCTATCTAAATCAGTTTGAAGTGAGCGTATCAAATCATAATCGATCTCGTGAACAGTAAGAACGTCATTCCTGTATCAGGAGGGGGGGGGGCAACAGCGGTCTGCTAGATCGTCAAAAAAGGTAATGGAGTACCCGAACGTGAGAATCACTGATTTAGATTGTGGTCTTGTCTCTAATGGTCTGATAAATATCAAAAACGTTCAGATCAATGGCTATTTTGCCAGGGGATTTGTATTACTTTTTCATCTTGTTCACAAGACGAAAGATTTGCAACACATCTGAGCTGATAAAGTTGTGCTAGGCGATTTGCATCGATCAGCCAGATCGCAGCCAGTTCAGGATTTGAGCGAGATTCTTCCAAGATTAGGTCGATTTGAGCAATCACCTGGAATTTTTATCATTACTGATGATATGAATGTCTCATATATGTGTGATACGATATGAGACCTTGACATATTAGAAAAGAATGCCATTATCATGTAAAAACTACTTGTAATTTACGATATTGACTTGTTGGAAATACGGACGGAACTGTGAGAGCATAATTTTACAGTGTATTCAGGGTGAGACAATATTAACTGAGTTCATTGTGCTGTTTGCTGAATTGAAAGAAGTTAATTTGAGAAAGTAAAACATGCGAAATGATGAAATCACAAACATCTCTTAAGTATAAGAGGATGAGTGGATTGATGCGAGATCCTCGGAACATGTCAATGAAACGATACAACGCATCTAAGCCAATCATCAACACACCCATATCGTTCTCTTTTGATAAATAACTGAAATTTACGATGCTCATTGAGAGTATTGTCGAGTTTTGGAACGATTTGAGAATTTGTATCGAAGAATTACTTCAATTAATGTGTGAAGAATATCGGAGAGATCTCAAAAAATTCAGTTTCATCCAGGCATTTCGCCTCGTTTTCATCTTTATTCACAGAGATCAATTTTGTTCAAGTTTAAGGTGAAATGAAAACAAAACATCAGTTGCGTAAGAAACTCACCCCAATATATACAAATAAATTTCTGGTACTCCCGACTGCTTCAAATAGAATTCTGCATCGATGAGCAATTGCATTCGAGATTTAGTGGGTATCCGACGATGGTGATTATGTAACTGAAAAAATACTTGTGAAAGTTTATTTCTATACTCTAGCGAATCAGTACTTTCATACAAGCTCAAGGCAGTGATGATCTTTGCTATTGGATATGTTAGCATGTTAACAAGAGATGTCAACTGAGAGCGATTCACGCACAATTTTAGAGCAGTACGATAAAAAAAAAGATAAAATACCCACATAGTAGTGAGAAAATTGCCATGTATTTTTGCGGTTTTGCACTTTTTGTGAATATGAATTCATGCGGACGGATGTCGTTGGGAGGTAAATTTTCAAAAAAACTAGCAGCGTTATTTAAATGATAACGGAGAACTCTTAGCCGGTTTTAATAACATAAAGAAATGACCACAAGTAGACGAGATAACGAAATGATACGTGAACAATGGTAACGAACCATCCGAGCGAGCATTTGCCAATTGCTAATGTCATAATTCACCCGGAACGGATATCTCCAATCTGGATTGGCCAGTATTGGCATTGATGGCTGAAGTTCAATATCAACGAATGTCATCGTTTCGTTGTGCAACCAAAACTGCCTCGTCAGTTCACCTTAAATATTCCTCTTACTCCATTTTGATCCACTTCAACGGAATACGCGATCAAACTGAATTCAGCCATCTGGCGAGGTACAGCAAGTAAAATGTTTCGAGAGAATTGAAAATTCCGGCCAAATGATGGATTCTAGGATTAAAAAGGATTCAGCAGAAGAAAGCAGATGCTCTGTGATACTACTCTGGCTAAATTTCAGTTCAGATACATCAGTTGTCGATATTCTAGGGGTGTGCAAGAGTCAGCTCGGTAATACTGCATAGGAACTACAATACATAAGGAGTATTAGAGCAACGGTTATAGAATAAGTTCACATTAATGATTATTGTAGAGCAATTGATAAGTTTCAGCTTTAATGAGGTTCTATAGCTTGATTTGTCAAGGTTCATTTTGACTGTCCGATAAATACGCTGATTAAGAGGAATGTTGTAACCTGCGCTATCAGATGCAACACCGAAGCGATAACTGAACGGTATTGACCACAATTGTTTGTCGTGTTGCGATCGACGATATTTTCTCAGTTTTTGATGGTTCAGCGAGGCGAATACATCCAAAAATCGACCTTCCTGAATGAGACTTACATGAGATGGATTTTTTGGATCGAAAAGCTGTTAGAAAGAGCAGTTCAGATTGTCTATGAAAATTTATTCTCTCATTTTTGATCAACGGATCAATATGATTAATGGACGCGTTCCCTCGTTATTTGAAGCACTTATTGATTGGATATACCGTATAAACGATATTTACCCATGATTAATACGGAGAATGTAGAAACCCTTGCTAGTCCTTTCATAAGCTTAATCATCATTGAAATCTGTATGTATAAGATGAGAAAACAACGGTCAATGTGTTTTTTTCAAATAATGTAGCGATAAGAAATTGATATTCGGTTCAATTTCGTCCAGTTATAAAATTGTGACATTCCCAATGGAATCGTTATAAAGAGAATCACGGTGGTTTATCCAGGAAATTTGATTCAGTTCAGGAAAACACAGATTCACGAAGTGAATTGACTGATGCGATAATGGAGTACGGCGATAATTGCTTCAGTCATCATGAAATTACATTATGTTCCAGTGATGAGAACACGTGCATGTGTTTGGATATTCAAAGATCAAGAAAGAGTGCATACTGCGTTGTGTTTACGATATTGAAGACGTGGGAGTTGGACGTGCTTGAGACGTGACGAACGTTGCTTAGCTTTACGCCTCCGATCCTTCCTCTTCCGAATATTCCTTAGGATTTCCTCAGATTTCGAAGGGGCACGATCAAAATCATCCTGAGGCGTTGGAAATACCGGCGTGAAACCCTCGAAGAGAGACTCGTCAAATGGGGTCGATTCACCCTCTGAAATTCAAGTAAGCTCATTCAAACAAATCTTCCACTGGGATGTCTTCAACACATTGGGGCTAATACTGTTCTGGTAAACTGATGTGAAAAAAAAAGTCGAAACTCACTAGTCTCTGAGCTAACTCAACGGGTAAAGTATCAGACCAGAAATAGGTGTCGAGAAGGTCCGCATGCCACTTCTGATTAATGAATGCTTTCTCATTAAAACTGATAGGTATGTTCAAATCATTGATGGAATCAGTGATATGACTGCTGACAAACCGTTCTCTTTTCGCAATCTCCGAATAGTTTTCGAGTAATCAGTGTGAAAGATTTTCGTTGTGGACGTTCGCTGGGAACGTTTTGAGCGTTGTCTTCGATTCTCAGAGGAATGCTTCACATCAGCTGTTGTTGAATTATGTGCATACGTATCCACATCACTCAAATAAATCACATAGCGATTCTGATCGGACGTCCGTTGAGTGACACGCAAACTATCGTCGTTGTAATTGCGACTGAAATCCGACTGCTCGCATCTATTCGATTTTGTCAACAATTTTTGCTTATCAACTCAAAAAAGGTTCTTTAAACGTAGACAGTGAATTTGAAAGACCAATGAATTTTCTTGCTTTACTCATTGTTAGCATCTAAACAATTCATAATTAGTTTCACGATCGAATTACTCAAACAATAATCAAAAATTCAAATCAATGGTTAATGACGATGTCAAGCTACCCATTACCTTATAATAACTTCAGGCATTCCAGCATTGACCAGCCACGGCTCGATAACATCCTCTAGGCGTTCAATCTCAATTCCATGATCGGCGTAAGCAGGCATCGAATTCCATAGAGCATCACGACCAACAGCTTTGAACGCGTTCTTTTTCAAGTACCTTAAACCCGAGCAAAATTAATCTTACTTATTTAATGAGTATACATATATGTATACGATGATAATATATACATGTACGTATATGATGATAATACATAGAGTAATGTATAAAAGATAATGATAAGTGATGCATAATAATGAATTGCATCTGTGATATAGACACAATATTCCATGCGATAATCAAGAAATAACAGTTACGAACTTGCGAACGCCATCGTGGAAGTCGTTTTCAGAGACGAGGTCGCGGATCATTTTGATGATGACACTTCCTTTCGTATACAAATGAAAACGGTCGAATGCGTTCTCGATTTCCGCTTCAGTTCGCATTGCTCTCACCAGTGGGAATTTCTCATCGGATGTCTGAGACAGTCAGCTGTTAGGTTCATCCGTACAATCTAATTGTAAGTCTCATGCCTTTGGAGAAGTTTATCTTTATTGTAATTGTACAATAATTTGTTATCAATTGACTCATCAACCGATGTCAGTTTCGATTGATTGTTGCAGGTGATAATTGCTTCGAATTAAACGAATGAGGTATGGTTATTCAAATGATTATGGGCTGACCGAGCATCGAGGTAAAGGGCGATTGGTCTCTGTAGGCAACAAATGTTGTGCTTCTGAAATTGATGAAGTGAGGACTGATTCAGGCAATGAACAAACCTGTTTCGTAAGCAACTGCGCCAAATGTAAATAGTATTCATTGACGGTGAGGTAAGGATGTTCAGTTTCCAAGAAATCGCTAACATAGAACGATGCAAAACCCTCATTCAGCCATATCTCTGACCAATCGTTCATTGTTACTAGATTACCAAACCTAAAAATCAACATCAACGCATCTCACTTGAAACTATCTAGATCAGCGGTTCTCATAGGGGTGAAATTACCCATTTTGGGTAATTTGGAGGTGTCAAGGGATAATGGAGAGGGTCGGGAAATTAGCATTTCGTGCAATTGTTATGTTATGATAGAAAGCCATTGCGATGGTGTTTTTTAACTCGGATAAATGCGCTTAGTTGATGGCAACACTCTTCATTCTCCTATTTTCTGTTTGTATCATTAGGTCGTCCGGGACTAACAGGGTTTTCATTCGTTTTAACAGGGTTTTCATTCTTTTCCGTGCTGTTACAATCGCTCTCATAGCTTTTATCACCAAAGTTGTTCTCTTCTGCTAATTTCTCATTCATTTCACTCAACAGTTAAAGTCAAATTCTCATTCTATCAAATACACTCTATAATTCATCATTTAATTGTCGAACGTTGTTGAACAATAATATTCGATTGTTGTGTTGTTGATTTCGGTTGTCAACAATCGTCAACGTACCCAGTAAATAGTATATACTACAGAATGAGAAGTTCATTTGAACGGTGAAGTGAATTGAGACAAAGTGAATGAGAAAAACTCATCAAGAGAATGATATTCGCATGCAATAGCTATGAGAGTGAGTACAACACGTCTGAAAAGAATGAGAATTCATCTAAAGCAATCTGAAGTGGACGTGTCATAAACAATAGCTTTTCATGCAATCATAATCAACTGCAATAATGAGCAACACAACGGTCTCGGACAGTGGTTCTCATAGGAAGTGAAGTTATCGTTTTGGGTAATTTGGGGGTGTCGGAAAATTAGTATTTCGTGTAGTTGTTAGTTATGAGAGAACGTAAATGTAAAGACAGAAATACTTCTGGATATTATGACGGGATTTCTGAATACTAGACATTTTCTAAAGGATAGAACAGGAATTTTCGGGTAGTGATAGAGTAATTTCTCAGCTAGCTAAGTTCTCAAAACAGAAAGTACAAACCACTGATGTGCTATCTCATGAGTGATAATTTTTTCGATTGCATATTGCTCAGCCAATAGATCAACAGTCATATTCGCGTTATCTGAAATGAACCGAAAAGCATGAAAGGAACAATCGAGCATTGCTAGTCTCGTTATTTGAAAAAATAATGAACATAGCAATTAATAAAGTGTGTTCGTCTCATAATGTATCAAACTGTTGGAAGCACTCCGATTTGAATTAACTTCTTCAGTACAATTTGCACTAACCTTCAAGAAATGAGTCGAGTAGAATCATATTGTTATGAAAAACAACTAGACCCCAATTTTCCATTCCACCAACTGGAAATGAGCGTGCAGCGACAAAATCGAGCTTCGAGAACGGGTATTCTATCTGAAACAGAAAAATTAAATCAACAGACTAGGATAGCAGATGTTGATGATATTAGAATTAACGGGATGCTCAGATTCATCCCGCGATTTGAGGATCGGACGAAAAGATTCACAAATGGCTGTGGGATCAGGGAACTGAGAATGTGAAAAGGCGATACTCTGAAAGAACAACAACAGAAATGATCACACCCCGAACTCCTCCTCATGACGATCGAACATGACCGGTGAGAAATTGGCCGCAAATCGTGCGTAGAGAAAATCTTCAGGAAGTGTCCAGATCGTCAACGGTATGCCGCGATCTGTGCTCATTTCAAGACGAACAAATGGTCCTGAAGCAGAGTTTGTTTAGAATTTCAATTGCAGCGATTGATAACACGATGGATTCAACATGTTAATATGTGTTGTTTAAAAGAACATTTCAAATTATTAATCCCCTTAAACCTATCCGGGTGACTTCAGAAATCTGGTAGAATTTGTTTTGGTTTCTTTTTAGGTGCATCGAATAATTTTGTAAAATGAAAAAGAGATAGTTGAATGAATAATGCTTAAATTTGAACTGTTCAATAGGTTTCTTTGATGAAATAAGGCGTTTGTGAGAAGCGACGTTTTGCGCATGATAATCTATGGAGTGATAAGTGATGGTTCGATGTGATAACGTCTTAGAATGACAGAATGCACTGACCGACTGCAAAGGCTAGTAAATATACAGACATTGGAGGTGTTTCATGGAAACGAGTGAGAACGACATTATTGAAATGCTGCTTATCCGAGTTACGATACGGAGCAGCGTTCGATAGGACGGTGAGCGAGCGTGGATGTTGCACGGTTACGTTGAATGTGGCCTGCAATATGTAAATGCTTCAGGTCACTTTCATAAGTCAGTGATGCACCTAATTCAGAGCGAACTCAAGACGGTTTTAATTATGCGTTGATATTTCTTGTTACTCATCCACAGTTGAAAGAATGTTAAATGAAAAGATTAGTCATGGAACAAACGATTAAAGTATTGCTGATTTTTCATGATTTACAGTCAGATGTCTATATGTATGCATCGGTAAATAAATACCTTGATGTGAGGTTCATCCCAGCACGGAACGAACGAACGTGCGAGTGTAGGTTCAAATTTTGTGGTGAAACTTATTATCGGATTACGAGATCGTCGTCCTTGCTTTGGCTTACGTAGTGGTTCTTTCTGAAAAGGAGACTCTTGGGGGTTCTTTCAAATTCGTGTCAGATATGAGCAAAGACTACATAATCACATACGTACCAAAACTGTATTTCGTCACTCAATAAATTAGTAAAGAATATAAAATATGGAAGAGAATAAATAACTTTTGACATTCATTTTCAATGCGGAATAAACTCGGATCAACTGTCGAAATGATCTTTTAAATTCGGACAAATGATCGCTTTTGATTTAATTAACGAAGATTTATTCACGATCTAGCACATCAACGATGCCCTAAG
The DNA here is from genome assembly GCA_035041965.1 of Anisakis pegreffii. Lineage (NCBI taxonomy): Eukaryota > Metazoa > Nematoda > Chromadorea > Rhabditida > Anisakidae > Anisakis > Anisakis pegreffii. Next base: position 14,194 of record JAPYMA010000067.1, on the reverse strand, counting down.
GAGTAATCGAAACGCTCCACAAACCTCAGTAAGTGTACTTCGATAGCAATGTAAACCGCCATCGTCATCCTCACATATTCTTGTAACAAACTGAATTTCGAGTGTACACCTAAATTCGAGATTTATTTGACGGGATCATTTATTCAAACAGTGATGTATCACTGAAATCGCAATCAATTTCATGAAAGCCAACGTTGACTGATGCCGTTTTATGGGTATATTTATTATGCATATCACATTCCTAAGACATATTAATTCATGCATATTATCCTTATTGATTGACATTATCGTTACTATCGTACACGGCAGATAAAATTTCATGTGGACGGAAATGGGATCGTAATAGTCAATGCGAGTGGAAAGGGCATATGTTATGAAAGATTGTTTCTGTTATAAAAGATTTCATTACGAAATGCATAGTACGTACCATCCAGTATGAAGACGTTCTTTCAATAGTAAATGTACAGTTTTTGTTCTAATATTCCGGCGTACAGATTTTATCAGCACTGCTCTTCCTGAAATTCAAAAAAAAACAATGCATTTCCTCACACTGAATTCCCATTGCTGCAATAATTAAACCGTAGAATTTTGACACTTTCATTTGTGAGTGCGTTTTGTTTCCAAGTTGCTAAACGATTGCTAATTTGTGTCGCAATTAAAGTTTCATGCTGAGTTGACCGAGAAAATGTTTGTAAGTGTTTAATGCAAAATACTTGCAATTAATGACTACAAATGTACATAAAACAACAATGGCGCACAGAATCGTTAGCAAGATTCTGTCTCTATTGAGAAAAAGTGGAATTGCTGAAATTTGAAGTTAACACTACGGATGCTTTCATTCAAATGGTTTTTGTCAGTTGGGTAATTATCGGAATCCGTATGCATGATTCTAGAGAACTGATAGCGAAAACATGACGATAGTAATATGGAATTATTGAGGAATTACTGGCCAGATATATTGTACTAGCAGAATAGTAATCATTGATCGATGGGTGATCAAACATCGATAAGTTAAGGATTTTGCAAGTGAATTAATTTGTGAACCATGTTGATGTATTCTGAGTCGATCGATATGAACGTTTTGGCTGGAATGAAAGACGATTTCATCAGTGGGCGTTGTCGAGTTGCCGAATGATTCGAGTAGTACTGAGATATTGCCCACAATCCGTTCTTCGCTCGAAAACGTCATAAAGTCCAACTGAAGCGCCAAAATCTCATGTTAAAATTATTTTGAGATTGCTGATGAGAGAAACGAATAGATCAGTGGTTCTCATAGGAGATGAAATTACCCATTTTGGGTAATTTGGAGGTGCCAAGGGGTAACGGAGGAGTCGGGAAATTAGTATTTAGTGCAATTGTCATGCTATGATAGAACGCCATTGTGATGGTGTTTTTTATCTCGGATATGTCAATGCGGTTACTTGATGGCAACATTGAAATTACATCCATTTGTCTTTAAATGCCGTTTTAACAGGGGTTTCATTCTTTTCCGAGCTGTTACAATCGCTCTCATAGCTTTTATCACCAAAGTTGTTCTCTTCTGCTAATTTCTCATTCATTTCACTCAACAATTGAAGTCAAATTCTCATTCTATCAAATACACTCTATAATTGATCATTTAACTGTCGAACGTTGTTGAACAATAATATTCGATTGCTGTATTGTTGATTTCGGTTGTCAACAATCGTTAACGCACCCAGTAAATAGTACATACTACAGAATGAGAAGTTTATTTGAACGATGAAGTTAAATGATATGAAGTGAATGAGAAAAACTCATCAATAGAACGGTATTCGCATGTGATAGCTAGCTATGAGAGCGAGTACAATACGTCCGAAAAGAATGAGAATTCATCGAAATCAGTTTGAAGTGTATGAGCGTGTCATAGAGAATAGGTTCTCATGTAGTCATAATCGATTGCAATACTGAGTAACTCAACGGTCTAAGAGAAGGCCCAGCGAGTCGATTACCATCATGGACGTGCTAGCAAGATTGAACGTAATGGTCAATTGAACACAACTATGCGATTTCCATATTTAATCGCGGGGGGGGGGAGTTAACGGCGGCCTGCCAGATCACCAAAAGAGGTAATGGAGCACCCGAACGTGAGAACCACTGAAATAGATTGAGACTATGTTGAGATTGATGAAGTTAACCTGAATATCATAGTGAACCGGAAGGACGTTTGTTGGCAACGGTATGAGAGGAACTCGCCGGTGTTTTTTGATCAGCGATTTACTGGTGAAATGAAACGTTTCGGGTGTCTGATCGGTTGACGAAGGTGGATATATATCCATTAAAGTCAGATTACGCTTCGACTCCTCAATATCCTAAGATATCATCTACTGACTGATTGGTAACAGAGTGGTGAATACATTCACGGAAAAACGATTTAGATCACATGTTGATCAAATCGGATAATTTTATCAATACGTATTTATCAGTTATCATCATCGATAGTTGTTAATTATTGAAAATGGTGAGGATGATTGATATTGAATCTCACGATTGTTAGTTTGCTTTATCGATCTATATCGAAACTGTAAACTTCTTTGCTCGAAGCAAGGAGATTATTTCATGAAATGAATATTTCTCCATGACATATTTCTCCATAAACGAATACTTCTTATTCATGCAAAACAATAAGCATATCATAAGCGTAATGTAGGCATGCAGAGCAAAAACAATGCAAGTTGCTGATATGTAATCGTGATTAATAACTGGTAATCACCCAGTGATCATAAGGCATTGCTGGTTGAGTTGGTGCATCGGTTATGGATAAAGTTGGTGTTTGCGTATGAGTTGGTGACATTAGTATTACTGTTCTGTTCATTAGTCGTGTCGCATTCGATAACGAAAACTGAAGTTTGAGCACTTTCTTCATTACGAATATCGATGCAAAAACCGCTTTTCATCGAAAAGATTCATAAGAAAATTACTTTTCACCTCAAAAGCGGATTTTTTAAGTTTTAGTTTTTAGTTTGCACTTTTCATTAGAAAGAATTTAGTTGTGGTAGAGGATTTTTGCAGCGATACTAATTGAAATCCGCACGAAAAGACATTTTGTTCGTTGAAGAGCTTGCAATTTATACTCATAGTCAATGGTACCAGTTGATTTTCGTTCATTTCGTAAACTTCCGCAGAAAAGTCTCGAATTTAAGTCATCCAACCAATGATTCAAATGACGAAGTGAAGATATTATAAATTTTGCAAAAAAAACGGATGATTGATCAATGCGAAATTGTTAGGTCTATTGGAAACAGTTGAGACAAAGTCGGTGATGTGGAATCAATCAAATCAGTCAATTCATTAAGTATTCATTAAGAAGTGCTGGTGAGTGCTAGTGTTAGGGATTATTTCTGAAAGATGAATGATATTTTTTAGTGAGTTAGTTGCAAATGAATTCAGAGTGCGATCGGTTGGAATGTTAGTTAAAAATTATGTCAAAACAAAACGAAACATGTTTCCAGATGTACAAATGTCACAATTTATTAGATGAATTAGCCGAAAGACGGTCACTTGCGAAATTTTTAAGATTTCGGACTGAGAATTCGTTTAGAATGAAAAGATTTCGCAACAAACAGGGGCATCATTAAAGCAGATACGGTGAGTGCATGAAGTATTATTGATGAAAATAACGACTTACGAGATCTCCGGTAGCATTCGAGGCTTTCGTATGCTTGGCAGCCCAATGTCCAATCAAAAAAGCGAGTACCACACCGAATATGAATACGGCCACTATCAACAGACATAGAATACATCGACCCACATAATCCGGTCGTTTAACACTGCTCGCATAAGAACATCGCGATGGAAGACTTTCTGCAGAGATGTATTTGAAGATGTTATTGTTTTTTGAGTTATTTTGATGAGTTATACTAAAGCTATCACTATAGTCAAATCTTTATCAAAGGCTATATAACTTTCTTGTGGCATTCAGACAGATTCGATCCTGAGCTGGAAAAGAAGTGTACTTGAATCCTATTAAAAATGCACAAATTCGAGAGCTATCTGCATTTCAGAAGGTTACTTCTACCGAACATACATAGTACCTCCATCGATCAATGAAGTATTATATTAAAAAGATGAGGATACGCATTCCCATTAACTTCTGCGCTCAGTTTTGCTTAGCAACTGGTGATTATCCGACATCAGAGATTCTTTTCTATTAGGAAAGAATGTAAGTTTTCGGCGATATATTCATAATTTCATAGATTCACTTGCATTTCTGAAGGATTACTATAAGTCTGGGCGATTTCGCTACGCCACCTCACTCTTGTGAATATGATCTGCCTATAGAGCAATGATCAACCATTGCGGGAATATCAGGAACATCATTTTCAGGTCATTTCTATATTAGAAATGAATTCATATCATTTTATTATCAATCGGTGTTATTTTCAGGATGTTATGGAGAGTGTTCGTTATGATGGATAATGATTTTGTGCTGAAAACAAATTTCAAACCTGGAATAACACTGAGTGATTGATCGTCTTTTTTGAGACACGGTTCGCCCTCATCCATAGGCGAGTTTCTAACCGATGGATGGCCACTGTTCATCTGCAAACGATTTGTTTATTAGCTTCAAGGTCACTCGATTGCTCTTTGACTTTTTGACATCTCCACTGACCATTAGAGTCTTATTGCTGGTTAGCTCACAAAAATCGACTTGTTCGTTGAATCGAAAACCTTTCATTTTCAAGTCGAATATTGCATACTGGAGATTGAATAGAATTTGGCAGTAAGCGTTTTAAATTATTAATCGTAAATAAACAAGAATGAACTGGTAAATTTTGACTACGAGAACAAACAAATCAGCTGGCTAGAAATAGTTCAGTGAGTTTCACGGTGAATATACTGTAATCACTGGCTTGAGGGAATACCTCTGATCGTACATTTTTGAGATTACCTCATTATGTTATTGTGATCACATCATCGCTTTTCATCAACGTAATTCGATCAGTATGAATGCTGTGCGATCTGCAAAAGGATCAGAATTTGACGGAAGCTAGTAAAAGAATTCATATTGTGCGATTGAAGACGGCGATTAACGATTTGTAGATTTCCTGGCATGAACTAATATATCGTTGGTAACATATCAAGATGGCTATGACATGAAAGCATAATCAGCAAAAGTATCGCAACGTTCATCCGACGCCTGAACGAGCTTCGGCCAGTTCCAGTCACAGCTTTCAGTGAAACTGATCTACTAAGCTTGAGCTAGTTGGTTCAAGCTGGAGTGCAGTCGAGCCTCAGTCAATGATTAGGCTGTGGTTAGGGAAGCGCAGTCTTCTGAGGTGCTTTCAGGATGGTCACTTTTATCTCCGCGCGGTTCAAGACATTGTGAAATGATAGAGAGTATTGGGAATTTGAGTGTCTTGTGAGGAAGTTGAGGAATATCTTTTAAATACTGAGTTAACTCTCTGCGAAACACATACATATATAATCCTATTGAATCAACTAAGACTAAGGAATTAATGATTGATGTAGATATAGGCGAGGGATCTGCAATGATCAGATGATAAGATAGCAAAAAAGATTTAATGGCTTCAAATATATGATTCTTAATGAAGAGCATAATAAACACATTTTCAACGGAGAAAGAAAAAGGCAATATTCTTCTGGAACCAACTAATGTAGACATTTTAATCCCAATTAGTTGATCTTCGCGATTTGATGAAGTTCAAAAAAATTTCGAAGTTTCAAAGTTTGAAAGTACTATGTATATTTCATAGAATATAGTCAATGTGCTCGCATATAATTATAATTGTACACACTCAACGCTTATCGTGACGAAACATATGAATATACGTAAACGAATAAATAAATAATGAAATCGGGAAAAATCGAAAAAGAACGATGGCCAAATGAATAACTTGAATAGAAGCGATGTATGGAAAATTTTTGAAAAAAAAACTGAATTTATGGTTGCTGAAAGGAATGCTCCACGAGAGGAAGCATGAATGAGCGCAATGAGAACGTGGAATGAACGACGACGACGAAATTGATACACATCATCCACTTTTCTCAGTTCACGCTTCATTCGATAGAAATGCCATCCATCGTAAAATTAGAATTCGTTTAGATGAAATAATAATAATTCCATTCAACCAATTATGCGCTTTATTCACCATGCTGTCACCATTTGTACGTCATATTTATAACTGACGCAAGAGAATAATACTTGAAGAAAACTCTTGAATTAATGAATAAGAACCCTGAGACTGTGCATCCTGATCCTGATATCTTCTTCCGATCTTACAACAGTCTGGCAGATCATTTCGCGGAATTGACAGAGACTGACATTGTTTTGAAGTTGTTCAACAGTTCTTTTAAATTACTTAAATAGTTGTTTAATCATGCAAGAGTTGGCTAAAAGAAATGAAAATTCTTCAGTGGATATGATCTATTCGATAAGTGCTAAATGCCTTCAAAGTTTGTAAATGTCTTCAAAGTTGCCAATGATTAAAATACGATCCGATAAAGTGTATAAGAGATGAACAGCATGATGAGTGATGCATCAATTAAGAAATTAATTTTCCCCATCCATCGGTTAAATTGATTTCAGAGTAACTATTTGTCACATGAAGCGTGAACGCTCAAAAGCATCAAGCGTATAACATAGAATTGTGCATAAATAAACTTTTTTCATGAGAACTAAACTAAAACAGTCCAGAAGTTCGTCATACATTTGTGAGGACCACGAAAAATTTGAGATGGAAAAACTGAGCAGTCTCTTAAGAACATTTGGGGATGATGAAACAAAAATCTCAAAATGTTCGAAAGATTTCCATTCATGACGAATTATTGCTATCATTGATATTATTATTACTATTAAGATCTTCATCAATGCTTTTATCACCATTATGAATGTTATTATCACTATTTCTATTCCTGTTATCTATCAATGCTTTTGTTGTTATCATCATTTCTATTCCTGCTATTATTATTTTATCATTCCTGTTTATTACTATTGCTATTGCTATCATTATTATTATTGTTAGTATTTTTATGAGTATTGCTATGGATCTATTGTTATCATTATTAGAGATAGTATTATTATTATTACTACTTTCATTATTGTTGCTGTTGTGCAGAACAACTGGAATGCTGGGAACGACATTCATATTGTTTGTTTGCGAAGAAGCAACACACCGTTTGCACTTATTGAAGATTACTTTTTTGCAGTAGTCGTCTTCAGAGGAAAAAAATTCAAAGAAGAACGCAACAGTGATCATTCGTTGTGTTGTATTGTGTACGTTTGCAGTAAATGAATTCTGTTTTGTGTTTTTTACTAGCAAATATCAACTCGAAACGATCACAATTTATCATTCAAAATGACCTCATTGAGAGTGATTGATGTGAGGTTATTTTACGTTTCGATGAACTGCCTGAAAAAGACTTTCAGTAAACAAATTCTATTGAACACCAACAATAAAAATATCAAATGGCAACTATTACACGAATATCAAAGAAAAAAAACAAAAACAAAAGCAATAATAATATAGTAACGCATTGCATAACAACCTTCATAAAACAGTCAGTTGAGTGTTCATTGTGAGATTCAGTAGCATATGAGGAGTAAAAGAATTGTTTCCCTATAATTTCAGCTCTTCGATATTTCAAGCAAACAAAGAGACGATGAGGACTTTACTCGTTTCTTGGATTGTTTAAAGAAAGATCACTTAATGGAGAAGATCGAGGTCGAAAAAAAAATTCAATTGGTCGACATTTTAGGGTTCGGACGTTTCACAACTGAAGCTTAGGCTTTTCGGTGATAGGCCTTTTAAGCGAACGCTGCTCGAAGCCAGAAATAGCAACAAAAACAAAACCGGCAGCTGGACAGAGCATGAATTAATCGCTTTAATTTATCCTGTTGGTAAATCGAGGGAGCAATAATTCGCGATGATGACTCATGAATGTGCATTAAAAAATGAAACATTCAACATTCTGTTTACAACCGTTTGTGGGAAATTTCGTAATTCATCCATGAATAGAAGATGCGAACGTATGCTTTTCAGCCGTATGCGATCTATTTGTGATCATCACTGAGGTAACATTCGGGCAAAATTTCGCTTCAAGCTAAATGAATGATATCTGTGAATGTGTCGTGGTGAGATAATTCAACCTGAACCAGTAGGAACTGCCTCATAGCTGGTTATATTCAGTGATTGGAAAGTAATTCTGTGAAACAGAGCAATCGTGAGTGAAAAATAGGTTATGGATGTGCATACATACATATATATTTACATTAATTTATGAATGTACACATGAATATGCATGCTTCTTGCATAAAAAGATGGAATGTAAAAACTAGATAGAATAAAAGAGAAAAGGTGAAACAGAAGAAGACGTTTCCTTAAGGATGTGCAAATCACGAATATTTTGACATAGCAAATAAACGTGTGAATGGATTAAAAGAGTATAATTACAGGTTATTTCAAGTCTAAGAATGTGATGATGGATAAGGCGTTCTTATTAGGCACCTCACTCAGTCTTGATGAACTCTTATTGAACTGAGTTCGACTGAATGCAAAAGTCGATGTTCAGTGGCTTGTTGACCCTGACTTAAGATTAGAAAGATATAAGAAGTGGGGGCGGATGTCCTCAAGTCCTTGTATGACATCTAATGATGAATGACAAGGTAATAATCACCATTATTATTGGTGTTATTATTATGTGCGCAGATAATAAATGGGCAAGACATCGTATAATCGGTGATTTAGTCCATAAGCACGCACGTCAGATCTGTAAACTGTATACCGTGATGGCAGTAACCACTGAACTGGAGTAATTACGGTTAAGATGAACAGTAGAACACTGTTTATTTATTCATTCATAAACTTGTTGAACTCATAAGAAGATGTGAATTACTTGCAATTACGCATTGTTATGATAACTAGGCCATAACCTTAAATTATTATCATAATACATTCATTCATGTTCACCTTATTTCAGTTAAAACTTCAACTCACAACTCAACTAATCAAAAGTGTTCCTTTAGAGAAACTTATTTACACATGTGAGGAAATTACACGTAAGACATATGAACAGTGATCATTTCAAGCACCGATAGAAATCGCGTGCGCATGGAATAATCTATTAATATTTAGTTTTTGGTCGTGTAAAACGTAATAATTGACGATCTATGCTCTGAATATGATTCATAATGTAACAAACCGATTAATTTTTGAATAATTTGCGGTTTCAAATGCACCGTTCAATTCACATTCATAAATTTTATACTGCATGATTTTTAATCGTTCTCCAACGTCTTCCTTATATGTGAAGGCAAACAAGCAACATCAAAGAGCAACACACAAAAGAAGGCATTTTTCAAGCGCTCCAGGCTCACCTCTTTGAATGATTCGAATTCCAATTAACCCAAATGCAAAACATCCATTGACTATACTGACTGATTCAATGATGAATGCCGCTCACATTCACATAATAAATAACGACGGCCAAATCACGACGCTTTGAACTCGACTGAAAGGCAGCAGCAAAAAGTGGTGCTGATCAGCGAATTGCATCAATAGACGAATAAATGAATGAATGTGGATAAATGCGTAATTTGCATATGAAAGGGAAAGAGGGCTTCGTTCGATTGGATTGAATTGAGCGAAACGGATTTCAAGTAAAATTTCAATCGTTAGACATCGCTTAATTGCAATTGTATAATCACTGAGCTGCTGACATTCCTATGTGATCTTTCTGTTTCTGCAATCTGCAGTACATTTCGGCAATTAATGCAACTTGACAGTTTTACAATTTGCTTGGGAAGATTGTAATGGATTCACTTTGGATGCGACAAGAATGATCTGAAGTAGATCAAGCTTGTAAAAATATCACGTTTGATGTTTGAGAAACCTCATTATTTTCAGAATCCACCAAAGTTTCAAGTTTTATGGAGTTCACGATGAATCTGATGAATGGAAGTTGTGACTAAAATTGACGGAAGTGGCACGATATTAATAAAAGTAAGACGACTAGCACTAGCATACGTTCCGATTCATGCTAATGAATGCCAGTGCCGCTAACACACTTAGTTCACTTAACAACAGCCAGCGTTCATGAATGATGATTCGTTTATAGAAATGCTAAAAGCAACAATGTCAAGTCAGTTTTACTTGCAACATTAGGGTAACCTAGTGATAGTGGATCACAATAAATGATAGTTTGGAACAGTAGGTGCCACGCGAGGGAAATTCCCTCTAAAACGAATTTGATGGTGCCAGAGAAGAAACTGAAGAGGTTAGCAATTCACTGTCGATTGAATTTCCTAAATAACCCTTTAGTAGATGTTCAATAATACTTTCATTAGGCTGCTCAATGGCAAGGATTTGATCTCATTGATACAAATGATGAAATTTTAGCAACACTCGTCTCAATTAATGGACCTCTTTTGTAAACTGTCACTAAAAATTGATATATTTTTGGAGGCAGTAAGATACGGTCTCATGGATTGCTGAAAGGAGAATGGTGATCTGTCATACAGCCGGAGGGTAGAATGGGGCGTAAGGGTGTGAGAGCAACTAATCTGATAGAATAAACGTCGATGAACTGAAGTTCTACCCAAAATACCTAAGAGTAATTCATTGTCGGGAGAGAACTTTTATAGCGCTTTTTTGAAACTTAAATAATTGCAGATAAATTCAAATGAATTTTAAAAGAATCAAATTCAAGATTTCTGAAATAATGCATAAAATCACCACATAACTCATTATCAGATAGATTTAGGATACTTCGACTAATATTCAGTGAGCAGCTAATAATTCGACTTGATCAAATGCTCGCGATTGGACATTCAGTATGTAAAGAAGAGGACTGACTAGTTTTTGTGATATGAGCACTTAATGCAAAATCCGGCTTTACTTGATCGTTTTTCATCTCGTTTCTTCTCTAATCCTAGATAGCTTAAAAGTCCGATGGACAGAGAAAGTTTCAGTGTCATATTACACTTTGAGATGTTTATTTTTAAACAAATGCTCAAAAATTGCCAATGAACTTATTGATTTGATAAGTTCCGTTCTTCCTGAAGCATTCATTGCAGTTACTAATTAGTTAACTGATAATTGAATCGCTTTAAAGCAATTATCGGGCACGCATATTAATCATGAAAATATGTATGTTAAAATAATGGAATTATGGTTCCATTTGATGATTCTTGCACTCATTGATCACTAGAAGTAGTTCATACATCCACATATCATATATGAGAGGGATCCGCCTTGATAAGGATGCCTGACCTCATCTATATTGAAACCTTCAAAACCTGAACAGACATTGAACAGGCAAATATGAATGAGCTTGAGCAGGTAGTGGATGTAAGTTGAGCAATCTGAATTAGTGTGTCGATCAATTGACTACAATGTTGGTTAGCTTTTATAGTTTGCGTACTTAAAACTATAAATTCTGCAAGACCGGATACAAAATTCGATCCAAAAGACCGGCAACTGATACAAAAGACAACACCTGAGCTTTCCGCTTGAATGGATGAAAATATGAAAATGATAAAGTACAAAGCAAATTTGAAAATTCAATTAAACTATGTACTTGAAGGACGGAGAGAACAGATGGATCCGTAGAAGACGTCCATATAATCAGACTATATAAGTGCAACTTATCGATCATAATAGTCTTCTAACTCATCATTAGTGTTATTGCTGACTGAAATTCTGGATGAAGCATAACAGAGTGGGCCTTGCGGATGCAACTAAATAAAAGAGGATGCGACAATTGAAAACTATTCCTTCTCGCTTCTATGCAATTTTGTTTCCAGTTCAGCTTATGCGCCCTTTCTGGTCATAGTGATAATAATGTAGACAAATGGCGTTGCTTCGAATTTCATCGAGATACCACATTTAACTGACTGCATTGTAACACCACCAACAATGGCAATAATAACAATAGAAACCGAATTGAACATAGCAGCCATCCATGTAAGACTGAAGTTTGCTTGAGCAATTATGTCATTTGAAAATGGTCGAACATACAAACCCAATCGAAAGAAATCATTAGAATTCTTTTGCCGTCGATGCGACCATGTTCCAACAGATACAACCGACTACTCGCTCAAATTTAAGGTTTATTTCATCCGATTTGAAAAAATCTATCCTATTCAGCAAAGGATTTCAGCTGCCTTGTAGTTGACGGTTAGATGGATTAAGCACTGGACCACTGACTGCCAGTTTACTCTTCCTTGGCATTCTTTAAGCAGATTCCCTTGAAGTTACTTGATCATTTCAAGTTTTTCTTCGTGTTAACATATGAACCAGTGCGCAGATTCTTTCTTGGAAGTGCTATTAAGGGAACTATACACACGCATATTTATGCATACACAGATATGTGGACGTTCTCAACGAAAATGTGCTCTGCTGCTGCCTCAAAACGAAAGTCAGCAGCGTCGACGACGAATAATCTAATCAACGCATCTGAGTTTGCCGTTTAAAGCGCTCATACGAATGTGGTTTCGAACATAAAGCTTTCAAGTTTTTGAGCGAATATGGCACACCACCGCCATTAGGATGAAGTTTTTCGGTTGGCAACGAAGCAACGCTTAAACAAAGTCATTGATTGAGTTCGGTGGTGTGACTGCAAGAAGTGAAACGAAATAATGTTTCTCCTTTAGACTCGAAATGTGTAAAGATTTCGTCAAGAAGTTAAATTAAGACGATACTAAGACCAAACGACATGAACGTGAAACAGCTTAGAGAAAAATCCCCGATCAATAGATGGATGGATGGAAGAATCAGTGGAACATTGGAATTCATGAAAATAGTTTGTTAGTATTTGAAAAAAATTTAAAATGAAACGATCAACTGAATCTGGCAGTGAAGGTTCGTTGGATAAGATAATTGGAATATTGGATATAGGATGATTTTCAAGATAGAATATACCAAGAGCTTGGCGAATCTCGTGCATAGAACGGTGCAATGTTTCATAAAATAATTCCCTTCTCCTGTTCAGCTGAACCCTCTCATAAGAAAAAACACGGGAAATGCAGTGTCTCGTCAAAAAAAACAGGCCCGAAATTTGCTAAAATATGCCCTTTACTCTCCAAGAAATTCGGGAATTCACCTTAACTGAGATTATCAGTCGGTGAATTTGAATGGAAACAAAACTGAATATAAATGTTCGCTGCAACTGAAACAAATACAAATAAACAAATACTAGCGACAAATCAATATGCGTATTATTCGTTGCTTCAATGACATCGTCAGATTCATAAATTTTCTCATAATTCGAGGATTATATTGCAAATTTGCTCCATCTTGCCGTCTCATCTTCCAAAGACCGCAGCAACCAATACCCTTCAAATCTTATAGGTGCTCGCCCAGTTTTTCTTCGTATCATTTACGATATGCACACACACACACAAATAAAAATATGATGATTACGATTGGGGCGAAAAAGTGACAGTGCTGGATTTGGTTTCACGTTTATGGGTATTTCGGTTCGTGTTCGTGTGCTTTTGTTGATGATTACAAATTGCAGTGCCACGAACATCGACAAGAAAGTGTCGTCGTCTCGATTGAGTGAGTGTACACCGGAAATTCGTTGATTTTACAACGAGCAATGTGTGCCAACTGAATAAATTTACTTCTTTTTCTTCAATTTGCACTGAAAAAAAAACAACATTTTATCCGTATCGTTTTTGTATGCGAAAAATTTTGTTCTCTTTCAGAGCTTCTCGCTTTTTTTTCGCACCAAATGAATCTTAATTTTCGCCCAATTCATTCGTTCGAGCAAAAAGAGCAACAGATGTAACAGTGGATAGATGAAGGCACCGAAAATTAGCGATGAGATATTTAGAATAAGACACTGAGACGACGAATTCAAATAAAGTTTTTGTGATGAATAAAAAGTGAAGTTTTAAGATAGAATTATTGTGGTGCAGCAACTGAAACGAACGAACGAACATTTTGTGTGAATAACATCTGATTATTGCATGTGTGTTGGTGAGCATTACATTTGTTCAGATTTTCATAGCGGTTCAAAGGGAAATAATTGGATAAGTGTAATGGAGAGAATTATTCGGAGGATTTTGAGGATTTTTTGCACGAATTTTTGCTTAGTTTGTTTTGTTTTCTTGGTGCAGTTCTCATCTTTTATAAAATGCTGAAATGAAGAAATTAGTGGTAAATATTTGTCTGCTGAAAAATACTTTCGTTATCATCTTTGAAGAATTGTT
>JAPYMA010000066.1:0-25858 GCA_035041965.1 Anisakis pegreffii | reverse complement strand
CGAACATATATATCTATGTACTCTCTCTGAGAAATTTCTCGATAAAATCTTCCTCGTTCCTGAATGCTGACCTAAAGTGTTCACTGGAATGACTTTCTTTCGAAATTTTAGTATTTCCTAAGCTCTATCTATTATAAAGATGTCTTTCGTTTAAGAGCATATAGATATTATGTTCGATGAATTTCGTTCAGAAGCTACGACTTTATTCTGGTTCTAAAGCTTAGTTTGAGATAGCCTGTTTTTTTCTGGTAGAAGGCATCGTAGTGTGCGAGTTTCGGATTTTGGAATTTCCAAAATCTCATTCCTTACCAACATGTTTTTGGTGTGAAAATAACTTGTGTCAAATTTTCTTTCAAGCAATTCCGTTTGAAGGGTTTATGTTCTTTCGCTTGATAGTAAGGGGCACCTAAGCGTGCAAGTAGATGACCCCATTGAACCAGTTTTTCTCGATTGATCGTTGCGGAAGCTGTTTGCAGTCAATAACAACGTTTTGCGAGGTGAGACAACGAAATTTTGAAAATTCGCAGTTCGTTCACCATAGCGTCTCAGTTGAAAAAGAAAACTGACTCTGTGACCTTTCAAACCTTTCGAACCTTTTTGGGTGCGAACTTTAACATAGACTGAGTGAGACACCTTTTAACAGTGATAGTGATTAACGGAATTTTTGCTAGCTCACTCCCACAGCTCACACTCATTTTAACGACTCGACAAATTTCAAATAGCTCGACCCACGCCTGATTTAAGCTCATGAGCCGAGGTGCCAGCAAAAGTACTCAGCTCGTGTTCGGCTGAATGACTTGCGAGCTTGCTATCATTCGATCAAACGTGCTGTGTTATGCACCACTACCTAATCTTTCATTGAAACTAGTTCAGTGTTAACGTTGCTTCCTGGACCACCCGTGATGCAAGTGTTCTATTCGGAATAACAGTAATGCAAAATGAATGCCCACATTTACTTATGAAATGCACATATGAAACAAATTTCGTGAAGACGAGCACCAGTATCGTTTTCGATATCGGTTACAGGAGTGGTACAGTTGATCGTAACACTGGCGGTCGTGAAACATTCTCAGGTTGCATTTATATTCGTTCTTCACTTATTTCGCATAGATATGACTTCCGCTTCAGTTTCATAAAGGATTGTTTCACCGTTACAGACAGAACTATGCAATTTCTCAATTCAGTGACCACCTGAAAGATTTATTGTATGTTTATGACCTCTGTTGAGCAATTTCAATATGAGCAAAATTCATACTCCATTCAAAATGTTCGTGCAATCAAATTTTGCCAACGGAATCATGACTGCTAACATAATATTGTTAGATGTGTTTGAACTTTACGTTGTCAAATTTGTCCATATTGCAACTGAACAATAAAAGTTCCGAAATTCTTTGGTCAATTTTGCACACAAGCAATAGACGAACAATACGTAATGAACTCGTTTTAGGCAACAAAATTAGAAATTTAGAATATTGGCATTGATAAAGTTGATGAATTCACACAATTGGCAGGTTGATCTAATCATATCATGGCAGGTGATTGATCGTCCAGCAACCATTGATTAATGCAACTTTCATTTGCATTGTTCACAACAATAGCACTTCTTCAAATCCAGTTAAATCTATAAGCTGGTATTGGTACACCAATTGGTTTCGAGCAAAACTTTTCTCTGCGAACGGGAGGAGCCCCAACCGGTAATTGGTACATTGCGGGTTCGATTCCCTATCGCGGAGGATAGTTTTGTTCGAAACCGAGTGGTGTACTAATATTATTAATGTTGTGAGCCTGAGCCAGACTATGATCCGGCTTGTATCTATTATCTAATTATCTGTTATTATTATTCTGTAGGTTAGATAAATTACTTATATACTTGCTATGTCGTTTCTTCAAAATATTTGAGCAACCATGCGAAAAACCAATATCATTAGAAAGCATTTGATTATAAGTCGATTGCAAGATCAAATAACTTATATTCACAGGTGATGATAGATGATTGGTTCATGCTACAAACATAGAAAGCTATCGACATGCGATGAATAAATAATGCATAACGGGTCACTAGTTGTGCTCCGATTCGTTATCATTTATTTATAATGCAATCATAATTTTGAATTGCATTAAATTGGTCTCCTCATTACGGTAATGTATACATCAGTTGTTCCACATGACTTGCACTCGCTCAGTTTCATTATAGACATACCCGTTTAGGCGTACTGCTTAGAATAAGTTTCGAGATCATTTTAATAATGACAGCGTTTTTATCGGTTCAATTCGATCAACTTGATCATACCCAAATAATTTTATTTTTACACCGAAAGCATTGTCACTGAATGTTGTTTTATTTATTAAGCAATGCATGTAAATTCATGGAGTGTCATGCTGAGAGAGAATGTTGTTGTGATAACTTCATCACCATTTCTGTGCTCGGTATTAAAATCCGAAATCGGCTAACATATTCAATCTGAAAGAAATTTTCATTTGCATAAGTAAGACGTTGTATTTTCTTGGGTAGTTTAGGCGATACTTTAAATCATCGCTGCCCTGAAAGTCTCAAAGAATTGATTCAGTTCTTGAGGTGAGCAAGTTGATTTGATTGACTTGAACGGGGTGTAGAAATATAAAGTATAAACTTCAGTGTCAGCTTTCCTATGAACTTCTTTGTGAGTGCTGCCGCCTTTAAGATTTAAGCGAAAATAATTGAAGGCACTTAATAAGCTGCAACATAAATGTTATTTCAACGCGGCATTTTAGAGCGACAACTCGCATAAAACTGCAACAACTGTTTGCTTTGGTGGCACAATTACATATGTTCCTAACCTAAAGTAATCTATCAAACGATTATCGCTTTTCTAAATACACATACATAAACACCATTCATCCATCCATCCCTGCACATATCCAAGTTTACGACAACCAGCTGCTAACAACCCTTCATTTATATAACACATCACACTACATTCTGATGTCATCAATGCACTCATTATTGCCAACTATCATTGCATTCGTGCTCATTTAAGATCACAACAAAAGTACGTACTCAACATTTACCGTATCGTTCAATTTACACTCAGCCCTTTAACTCACCTTTCATGATCGATACCTATCGTTTCCCTCTCTCATTAATTCGATCTTTCAACAACCGTAATCCAAACGAAATCGTTGATGTGTAATAAATGGTTCTTATTAGGATTCATTACACCTACTTCCTTCTCTTCAGCTGATGTCTTCATATTACAGTAACTGATCATATATTTTTCTTTGTTTGATTCGAATCTGAGTGATTACATTTGCGATTGTTTAATGCTTTACACTTTGGATAGAGTTTTGAACGATTTTGCAGCATTTAGTTTCGAATGTAAATTAATGTCAATAACAAAACATATGTTTAAACTTCTCAATCATAATCGAAAGAAAATTGTGAAATGCAATGAATTTTGGTGAGCTGTTCTGAAAATATTTATGTACTCAATCACTAGCATTTTCCCGTGAGGTTTTGGCGTCATGCAGCATGTCGTATCTGCAATGACCATCGGAACATTTTGTGAATAACATTTGTTGTGAAGGCATTCGACAACACAAATAAATCTCCTCTCTCTTAACTCATCACTGATTGTCTTAACAACACAACATGAGTTTATTGTTGTCTCATTATGACATCCAAATAACTCATGCCAAAATCCATCAATCCTCGGACATATGTGTCTGTCTCACAATAAGCTTTTTAAAGTTTCACTAAAATCACAAAACTGGAAAAAAAAGAATGTCGTGCTTTTGCTGTGCGGCAATGAAACTATTGCAAAAATTATCATCTATGCTTTGAAAGTAGTGTTCAAGTAAATAAACATCACGATGTAATCGTATTTCTTGGTTATCAGCAATTTTTGAATTCGTATTTTCAGAGTGAAATTTATGAAATAAATCTATGCAACAAACATTTGATACTCATTGTGAATTGTATTATACGCACCAAAAAGAGCCAACCTTTATTATTTATGAATTAGTGAACTTGATTTCATGTGATAAATCTGCAGTGATTTTCTAAAAATGCACAAGACAGAAGAAATGAATGCATACTGGAAGAAGAGGTCCTTATCTTGATCACACCAAATGCGAGTGTTTTTTACGCTCACTCCTCGCTGCTTCATGCACAACGAAGTGTATGATTGTTCGACAGGTCACTAAAACAAGCTCAGTGTTATCAAACGAATACCTTCAGAAAAGGTTTTTATATGGTAGTTTAATGTTCATCAGAACAAATCTCCATAATGAAGTTTATTATTATTTCAACTATTAATTGGGTTTTTGTGCCGTTTTTATAATTTTTTGGTTATCAGCAATTTTTAAATTCGTTTGATGTATTGATTGGGATTTGACCTATTGTGACTTCATACATATATTCAATTAAACTGTGGATCACCTGTTGGAACATAAAATAGGAAACGTCATACTTTTCGAGATTTGATCGTTTCATGCAAATGATGATGACGGTCGTGGTATGCCGCTGTTGCAAGTTGTGAAATTATCGCTTGAAACAAGTTACGCCAATCAACTGTTCGTCATTTTTGTCAATCTCACAAGAAATATCATAAATTTCATATTTTAATGATATGACTGATTCCCTCCATTGATACATTTCTCAAATGTAGATGAATAACAGTTTTATGATCAGCGTTTTGAAATTCACCAGTATAAACAGAATACGTTAACACCGGTCTTAATTATCAGATAAATAAGCATATCATGATATAAGAAGGCAAATCGAATTAGTGATCAATAGATGATCTCGTATGCAAATTTTCATTTCGACTGGAATCTTCCCAAAAACGAAAACCTTTTTGAAGGATGTATTGATCGAGATTTCGTTGCATTAAAATTTTTTAGACTCCCTTTAGTTTCTTGTCACATCTGTACCTTTTGGGCACCCTTTGTATCGGTGCTTTTTATGTTGTGAACACTTCAGTTGCAAAGTTTTAGAAGTATTTGTATATCTGTTTAGGTAATGTACACATAGTTTAGAAATAAATTTTGTCATGCCAATCATTAAGAAATGGAGATTTGAGGGCTACAAAATGCTCTCATTGGGATGCGCGAGCAAAATTTTTTAGTTCTTTTTGAACCTGATCAAAAGAAGGAATAATAAGAATTTTTTTATTTCGAACGTTATTCGCGTACTTTCGGCTGTAACTGGCTTTGAGGGTATCTCACTTCCTCATTGTTTCAAACTCATAGATATATCAATGTACAATAATCGGATGGTGTTTTCACTATATGATGTTGACTGATGAAAATAGATCAAGCAAATCGCATAATAACGAAGACATTGATAATTTTTTTTCTGTGAATCAAAGAATTAAGAGAATTGGCGTTGCGATTCGATGTCATAATTGCCGTTCAAGCAGGTGTGCGTACAATCAGAATCAAATTTCTTTTGTGCTTGTTGCTGCTCGCTTCGATAGCAACCCAAACTCTTTGTCCTCATTATTACGCTGCTCTCCATTCGCTCAACTCCTCTCCCTCATCACAATCCTCTTTCAGTGATGATTATTGTTTAATGTTGTTTCACACTTCAGCAACAACATCATCATCAGTCACCGTTCTTCATAATTTTTTAGTTGTTCGCATTTCTTAAGCGATCGATCTCCTCTTAACGTCCATACTTGTGCTCTGATGTTCGATATTCACCTAACATTTTGCTCTAATTCATAGAGGGAAATTAAAACTGAAAAACGAGCGAATATTTTGAAGCAATAGTGATGAGTGAGTATAGCTGATTGCATGAGATCACCTTACGATAAGCATCATCTCGTATATGCCTTATTAATGATCGCTTAATAATAAACAATTCATTCGATTTCTGTCCACCCATTCATCCAATCGGCTAAATATTAAAAGCTCGTATGCATATGGTAGTAGTCTGCTGCTCACTACACATGTCCTATATGGTGTCCAGTTACAAATAAATGTCCACTAATCATCTCTTCTTATATAAACAATTAATTGAAAATCTCAGCTCCCCGCCTTGAGATACATGGACGATACGATACGATAGATACATTTGCCTAATTCATTTATATAGATGTCTCGAATAGTTTCCTCTGAGAAGTGTTGACGTTCAGTTTGGAACAGTGTTTGGAACATTGTTGAATGGAAAAATGATTGCTCACTGCACTTGTCCTATATAGGTGTCCAGAGCGTAAACGTAAGTACGAACATAAGGCTCTGACCCAGTATAATGCTCAGCCGAGGTGTTATCCTAAGGCTAAGCTTGAGCTTGTTCGAACTATCGACCCAACCTCCACGACTAAAGTTCGCCCGCCATTTATGTCTTGTGTAGCAAAAACCAGTACCATTTCTGCATGCGCATTTCAAAAATTGAGTCAAACAATTTCATTTTTATGACTGACATCAGGACAATTCCTTGCTTCAATAATTCATTTTACTATATCCACTTGAAGTGTCTCATTTTGCTGAAAGATTTTTACTTTGAGTAATTACTTTGAGCATTATTCCATTGTTTATCGATGATATATATTCCAATCATCCACTAATGATTTCTGGTTACTTCATTCTCAAAATCACTACTCATTTGTCTACGTTTTCTTAATCGCACAATGACATTCAAGGCGGAGCATCCTCGATCGCTATGTATGCCAATTGATTCGTTGTTGATGGTGTGACAAGTACGAACGAATGAATTCTAGTGAAATCTGATCAGTTAACATTCTCTTTTATTTGATCATTTCTCAGCTTGTTTTCGTCACTCAATATGGCGTCACACATTCAACGGTACCAGCAAAACATATTTTTAATGCAAAAATATATTACATCGAAACATTTGTATGATCCTCGTATCTATTATTATTATTATTATTATTATTATTATTATTATTATTATTATTATTATTGATGTCGTTGCTATTACTGTTGAAATTCATACTTTTTAGAAACTCTTGATAAGTGATATTTGTTGATTAGTTTTAATTTCGCTTCATTATACACAGAATTTGATGATTCTTATGTATGAATATTCGGTTATTCAATAAATGTTGATGCAGTGAATGAATCGTTTATGGTTGATCAATGAAATAAGTGGATGATGCGTACTGCTACCGTATCTAAATTCAGTTCCGCTCCGTTGTTTTATCGTGAAAATGCTTTGATTCTGCGACCGATTAAGGATTTCTTTCAGCCAATTCGTTCCTTTTACTATCACATTCAAGTTACGCACCCTAAATACTCGGTAACCAATGAAGCATCACATAATTCACGCATATTATTTGTTTGCGTCCATGCTTTGCAGTAGCTAAAAATATTCAAAAAATATTTGTCTCTTATCCAGTATGCTTCTCCAAATCTCTTCGCTTAATTTCTTTTGATGTGTCGATTGATTTATAAAACACATTCTATTTTGTGGGTCAACAAACGCCTTCGTAAACAAAGCTTCACTCAACTGGCGTTTTGCTAGCGTTTAAAATATCTATGGTAGATTAGGGTTGAGTCAGGGCAAAATTAGGCTCATGGACCGCTGAGGTCGAAAGGTTGCGAAGCTATTGGTTAGGATCGGGGACTCCAAAACCCAGAGCACCTGAGGATAGGGGAGAGGGGCTCTAAACCTCATGAGCGCTCGAAGGCTCTAGAGATCTGGATGTTCGAGGTCAGAGAGTAGAGTCGAAAGCCTCATGTCCCAGAGTCGCCACCCAACTCTATTTTAGATCATCATGCATCTTAAGATAGAATCAAGTGTTTGTTATCTTATTTTGAAGATTTAATTGACGGATATTATAGCGACTATTGTTCAGCATTGAATGCTGATACACATTCCTAGTTGATTCGTCATCTATGTACATAAGGAATGTGCTTTCATCCGTTTATCAATCATTTATCAATGATTTGATAAGTTCTTCTGCTCCCTCACTCTTATGAATGACCTTGCAGCAATTGTTATTCCTCACTGAGTTGGTTACGTTCTGCTCATAATTGATCGCTTACAAAGCAACCCTTTTTTTCATAATAATACAATGTTCTCACTTCATTCAGTTATAGAATTGCATTCATCATTACTTTCGATATATATCTCAATTTTCGAGAAATTTTATTTCGTTTTCCGAAAGAGAGAGAGAGATCTTTCCTAACTTGATTGATATTTTCACTGCATAAATTTGAAATGTTGTTGCTAATTGACCGCAATATTGTGCTTACTCATGAATGTGATGTATATTTTTTCAGCGATGCAATGATATTCTCACGATTTCGAATTTTGTTAACCTTTACTGCGCTACTAAACTCAGTTTTCGCTGCCTTCAACAGTCCCAAACCAACCGAACAACAAAAGGATGTTCTGCAAAAGGCGGTTAAGGAACTGCTCGATTTTAAGAGACTTCCCAGGCCGGGTAAGTGCAACTGTTAGAACTAGTATTTTGCTTTGATTTTTTTCACTGATTAAAGATACCTTATCTTCATTGTTATTCAAACGCAGTCATGTATATCAGTTTTTCAAACTTCCAAACTCACTTATTCTTTGTGAAATAATTGTGTTCAATCAAATTCAGCAAGGAAATTCTGTTTGTTTGCGGCTTTGAAACTATCAAAGAAAATCTCAGAAGCCTCAGTATTCATTGTTCACTGTATTTGATTATTTAGGCGAGGTTATGAGGCCGGTTTCGAGAACTGCTGATGCAGCTTCAAAATATATGCAAAAACTGTTTGAAAAATACCAAAGAAATGGTAATTTTAGAAATTTAGATGGCAATATCGTCAGAAGCATCAGCCCAACTGCCGGTATGATCAGTTGTGAATTTTATTGTTGATTTTCTTTTGTAAATATTCATTCGATAAGTATTCAGTTGCAGATGATCATGTGTCTTGCAATTTGAAAGCGAATTATCACTGATCTAGAATATACATCATAATTTGTTGCTAACTTCTATTCGCTAATGTAACGATACAGTGTTTTTGTTTTCGTCTTTGTTTATAAGTTGGATCCATCCGTTCCCTGAATGAATGCAGACTGAATGTGATTAGTGCATTTGTGTGAGAGACTGACTCTATTTGATGATTACCTCAAAGGTCAGCTCAGTCATGTTCTACAAACCATATGAGCATCGGCTAAAAACATAAATGCACTTGTATACATTGACAAACAATAACTTGTAAATAAACCTACGCAATACATCTGATACGACATCTTATTATGTGCTATCATTCAAATTTAACTTTCCCGAATACTTCTGCAATTTTCTGGTCGCTAAATAGAATGTATTTTGATTACGTTATGCCAGATATGTACTCAATTCTCTAACATATAAATCGAATGCATATGTACAATTCATTTATAGTGGATCACTTAAGTTGTCGGCAATGCGCCTAATTGGCGTGTCAAATCAAAATGCGTACCCAAAACTCGTTTTAATAAGACACACTTGTTCATCTGTCACATTACGGTATGATATCACGTTAATCATTCGTTCCATCGCTTGAATTCTCTTCTGTCGATTTCACCACAATTCATCTGATACTACTATAATTATAATTGCGGTCTTTTATCCAAAAAAGCGCATTGATTCGTAATGAATTAATGTTGCTCGTTTAAATAGCAAGCTAATAAATAAGCTACAGAAACGTTTGTCTTATTCTCTCTTTAATCACATTCATCCAGTTTTTTTTTTCGATCAGATAGGTAGTTATGATAAAAGAATAAATCTTACAAATATTCAGTTTGAATCCAAAGATGTGAGATGCAATCAAGTTTCATGATGGAAATTTCTAAGTTCAAAGAGGGTGTTTTCGCTGAAACTGTTAACAAACCACACCAAAAAGCGTACTACACGCTGCCTGTGAGTATTTAATATGAAGTACTGAGGCTAAGTGAATTCGAACTAGATAGTGTTCGCTTGAATTCGAATAGCTTTGTTTCTTAGACCTTAGATTACGTGAGGTACAACGTTTCATAAGGAAGCGATGTCGTCCTTGAACGTTATCTGCAATATCTTGTAATCATAGTAGGCACTGAATTGGCATCCTATTAGATTGTCATAAATTGTTTATTTAATCTGTTTATTTGCGCAAATATAAACCATTTGCAATGATCCATAAGGACTTGAACTATGTTGCAATGACCACTTCAATAAGCTAATATCAACAAAAGATGATGAAAACATCAATGAATTGTTGTACATTTCTATCGAGGGACAGAGAATAGAAGTTTTTGTTAAATAACCTTTAGGGTGGTTCATCGGATTGAGTAAAGCAACATTCAAGTGAGGATGAATTTAAATGTGATCTATTACATTTCAAATGTCAAGAGATTTGACGTTGGACACATGCAAAACATTTCTTTTGGCAACGATCTAAAGAAGATTTGTTTTTATTTGTTTATGAGTGAAGAATAATCTGATTCTATTATACTATAGAGTGGGTAATACGTATGTGCAATGGGAAATAGATATGATTGATAGGGATGGGATATGTTTATGTGTTTTTCGATGTTCTTTTCCATATTTATTATAGTATTGAGTGGTGAATGTGTGTGGAATGTTGAAAGCATCATATGGGACACTAATCAGAGCAGTTGAATGCAACATGAGTGAAATTTATTGCAGGTAGTTTTCTTGGTGAAGAAGCGCTATCTTTCAAGCTGAATACAATTAAGCAATCAGAAAGGGTTAGCTGAATTTTCTCGATAGTATTTCCATGACTTGTGTTCATCTATACATTCAAAATCAAAATCTGTTTAAATGTTGTCAATTCATTTTCATCATGGAAAGCTGGATGTCCTCAGCTGTGTGATGATTGTTTCATTGGATGATAATGAGACAGCATTAATCAACAAATATTATATGGCTTCCCGTCGTTAATAATTTGAAAAAAAAAACGAACCATTCATAAGAGGATCTTTTTGATGAATTTGGAATTGATTTGGAATTCAGCACTAATATCCAATGCACTTTTTGATACTAAACAAATGGTCTGCACCGATCAAGGCAATTCTCATATTGTTTCATCATTCATACTGAATAGTTTCAAAATATATCCGTGAATGTGTGCATATGTTTGTTCATTGAGCAGATTATTCGAGCAGAACTACACTATAATATACGACATAAGCATCGCGCCTCAAAAGTGCGTAAATTGGTTACTGCGGTAGCTTTGTGCACCACGTCGATTGGTTGCTCAAGACCGGATACTATGAAATTACGTCCAAAATTGGTCTCTGATGATTGGCTTAGCTATGATACAACTCAAGTTGTTGTCGACACAATTCGTTCAAATCGTTCAACTATAAACATTCAAGTATTCACACAACCTTAACTTTATTTTAAAAACTCATCAATTGTTTTAGTGCTGAAGAGCGAAGCTATTTTTTTTTTGTCATAATTCTGCTCAATCGTCGGCACCTCATACGACTTTAATGGTGTCAATAACCACATAAAAATATTCTTTGAGATGCATTCATAAATGTATGAAAATTATCCACAAATTTTAACGAACAAAAATTGCATTCATAAGAGACACTCTTTTCATTCTTCAGTTTTTACGAAGAGGACGACCAATGGCGTGTTATGATCTGATCAGGAGGAATACACCATTTCTGCTGGTTTATTCGGATGCTCCGGTGCTCATTGATAAAAAAAGAATGCAAACAGCACTTTATACACAAGAGGATAATGAGGATGAGGAAGATAATGATGATAATAACCATCGTAATCATGATCAATTTGATAGTGGTAATTCATTTTTTACCCGAATAACTTGACATTTTGAAAAAATAAAAGATTGAAAATTGTATGTCATGAAATTTAAATGTCATGAAAAGTGCATTGAATGGCAAGTCACCAGCCAAAAGCTTCATAATAATGCCCTATATATGCAAAAATGTGAGTTACTGAACAAAAAACTTTTGTAATTGTTCGATTCGACAGAAACGATTGTCACTTTGAGTACTGCATTCAAAGATTTGAAAATATCTGTAGATGAAGAAGATAACGCTGAAGTATATAAACGACACCGAATGAAGCGTTCGTCTGGGTATTACTCATATTCGGAGAACGAAGACAATGCAAACGAAGCAGATCGTTTGCATATGCATGTTCAACAATTTCGGAACATGGGTCCAAGAATGTTACAGAGCCGCAAAAAGGTTAGTTAGCGCGTTATATCCAACCAATGATGGCAGTCAGTATAGAATCCGGGCTTGATTACGTGCTACTTGAATCTATTTTGAAAATAATCGAACTCTGGCAGTTACGGGAATGACAAAAATACCTGAGTCAAAATCCAGTCAATGGGGGGCCTACCGAAATTTTCGATATTTATCGATTGAATTTCGATTGTTTAACATCACCGCAATGAATTAGTACTGATCAGGCTTAAAATCAGTGCAACAACAAATTTGGAAAGCTGATTTTCAAAAATCGTGCATTTCGGCGTATTCAATGAAACTAGTCTCTTGCCTATTTATGGAAAATCGAACTTTCAGATGCGAAAATCAGCATATGGTCGTGGAAAGAATAGAGCGCATAAGATAGATCCGATGATGGGTTTTGGCACAGCAGTGAACGACAAAGAAGGGGTATTGGAGCCATCAAAAGCACCCGAATCAGACCATGACGA
Source organism: Anisakis pegreffii (assembly GCA_035041965.1). NCBI lineage: Eukaryota > Metazoa > Nematoda > Chromadorea > Rhabditida > Anisakidae > Anisakis > Anisakis pegreffii. The sequence goes on along the minus strand of JAPYMA010000066.1, from coordinate 13,249 downwards.
TCTAACAGTTGTGTTACTGGGAGGATCACAACGCACCGAACAGGTTAGATGTTCGAGTGTTTTTCTTGCCTTCTTTCGAGCACTTTTTCAATATCGTTGCAACGTCAACAAATTACGTGATTGCTTACTCAGTTCTTCCCAAGAGAAGGCAGAATACGAATAGGTGCGCTTATTGAAGCAAAAATTACGCTCCATGACCATCAAAATAGCAGATTCATGTATGAACACACAGATATTTCGAATTTTAAAGAAATTCGAAGTACAAAATCAAAAATCAGTGGTCTTATAGTTCTCAAATTATTTTGTAATTTCAACTTACAAGGATTCGAACGTCTTGTATTTGAGCAGTTTTACCGCTTGAGGTATGTTAAGAATCATGAAAAGTTTGATCGCCATCGATGCATATGAGATGCGCAATTAATCGTTAAAGTAGCAGTGGTTGTTTGATCGTATTTTATGAGTTATGATCTGATCAAAAACTGACTGGAATGGTAAGCGAGAAAGAATGTTCAATTCAGTGCACTAAAATAAATGCAAATGGAGCAAGTATAATACAATGAATGAATGATGTTCATAACATACATAGTCAAACAGGTTGGAATGAAAAAAAGAACGACATGATATTGATGCATTCCTTTGACACTATGCTATTATGGTGATTTATTGATAAAGATTCATAACAGCTGGTCGAACACAAAAAGGAATTATTCATATTTCTTTGGTTAATTCATGTGCGTTTCTGAAAGGATCATTTCTTTCAGAAATGTGCACGACGAAAATTGCTGGTGCAATTTCGTGATATCGGATGGGAGCATTGGATCATTGCACCGACATCGTTTGAAGCACATTATTGTAGTGGATCTTGTCCTTTTCCTCTTCAGAAGGTCTCTTAATACGGCTTCCTTGCATTTGTCCCACTATATTAATTCGAGTTTTTTTTTTCGTATGAATAATTGACAACTGACGTTTTTAACAGAAAGTCAAAATGTGTATGATTTTGCTGTATAGGAGACGATAGAAGCCTAAGCGGTTCATTGCATTATAAAATGTGACACACGAAGAGTAGCAGAAATCCTTCACAATGATGCTTTTTTATGTGTCGGTTGCTACTGTTTCTTATATAACAACGAGTAGTAGCTGACAGGGAAGCAATTGCAGGATGTGAATCCATCGAATCATGCAATTGTGCAATCGATTATTCATACAATCGGACTGAATCCATACGTGCCAGCTGTTTGTTGTGCGCCCGATAAGATGGACTCGTTAACTTTGCTATACTTCGACGAAATGGATAACGTCGTTCTGAAGAACTATCCCAAAATGATCGTTTCATCATGTTCTTGCCTCTGATATGTCTGTAGAATACGACCACTTCAACCCACTATTGCTTAGCGTTGTTTTTCAATGAATTTTGACTTGTCCACAAAACATGACACTTTTTACGAAACGTTAATTTGATTTTGCTATCACTTTTTGCATTTATATTTTTCCGTTTATTCGCTGACGCTGTGTTCTGCTGATGTTCATATTGCGGCAAAATGCATACCAGCATGATTACTTTTCGTATCTAAATTAAGCTGCTTTTCGCCGACAAACTTACAATCAATTCACTGAAAAGCTTATTGTGTGGATGCATTTTGTCTATATATTTGAAGCTATATGTATGTATTTGTGCTCTTATATCCACTCATTTTATTTGGCATAGAATGGTTTGATGGTGTTAATATTTTTGAAGCTACTGAATGAGTTATGGTCAACATCTGAAAAAATTTTTTCGCCACATAAAAATGTATTGTGGAATTCCATTTTTTGAATTCTGTAAAGAGTTCATTATGAACACATTTTACATTTGTATTATTGTTTTTTTTTACCTAGTATTGCACAGTCACCTCAATGCATCTGTATTTCACATTTCATACAAACCTTCGATGTTAAGCATTTTGAGACATTTTCAAGGTGAATTTCATTACATATGATATTTGTGAAATCGTTAGATTCATGTTGAGATTATGATCAGCTTATATGAATAGAACACGATATTTCCTTCAAATGGTTTGTATGAAAATGTGATTTCATTTTGTACAAATGAATAATCACTACCAGTGCATAAATAATAAATTCATATAATAATTTAATGACAATCTGTTCAAAATATTCACTCTGCAATCATTCTGAATCATTTGTGGTATATTTGAAAGTGGTTACAAAATATTCAAATGTTGGACAACCATCGCGAACTAGTACAACCACTGGTCTCGTTAAATTTCCACCATTCTCATTTTCACTGGCCACGTTCTCGTTTTGTGTAGCGTTCTCTCTCGCTTGTTCTTTCAGTTTTGATTTGTAACGACGATTTTGGAACCATATTTTCACCTTCAAATAATCTTTAAATGCAAATTGTTTCAGTAGTAGAATCAAATTCATAGAAGTAAATTCGAATGCATATAATGCTGTCAGCACGGCAACTGTTCATACTCTATGCTGAGCCAGTCCGAATACTACCTGCTGTTGACTGAGGCCAAGTGCAAGCGCGAGTCTATTTCGAGTATCTGCTGAAAGATATCGTTGCCTCTGGAATTCAACCTCCAATCGACACACCTTAACAACAAATCAATTATCTATCGTAAGTTGAGAAATGGGTGCTAGATAAGATTGTTCATCTTACTTGCTCTGCACTGAAAGAACTTCTCCTTCTTTTTCTTCCATACGATAGTCCACCTGTTCTCTCTTGCACGCTAAATACATCATCATTAGGTTTCATTCGATCATTTTCCACGACCATAATAACGAGATCCCCACCGTCATTGATCATCTTCATTATTAGTAATGATACAATATTATTTTATTTATTATTATTGCACATTATTTATCACTATAATATTATTATTGTTATTATTACCATTTATTATTATTACTAACAATAATAATAATAAAAACAATCATAATCATAAGTAGTAATACTGTTCAGTTCAACAAAATATTCAATTTCAGAATTCACTTTCATGCTTCAGAAGAAGCAGATGAGGAGGAGGAATTGGGTCATCTCAGCCGTGTTCATATTTCATGTGAGGTGGAACTGATGCGTTCAGTGAAACAGAATCGGATAGATCATAACTGCTCTTATTGCTCACAGAATGTATTTATTCCGCTATACGACCTCTTTGCATTGCTTATTCTACAGTCAATTTGAATACGCGTATGGTTAGGCTGGTCCACCATTCAAGACATTTGGTCCCATGAATACGATAACAGAAACGGTGTAGGCTTAAATGATGAGTTTAATCGTGTTTTAGAGTTAGCTTCGATCGCTGCTACATAGCCCGGTTGTCTCTAAAAGCACCAAAAAGAATGAGGTGAACAGAAGATTCACCAAAGTCGAGTATTTATTGAATATACCGGTCAGTAATGCACAGTGGATGCTATTGAGCTATTATCAGTGATGTAATTGAGACATGTACTCGTAATGAGTTGCAGCTGTCCTTATTAAATCGAAATTATTAACATTATCGATGTAATTTTTTTGTGTCTGCATCAGTTCGATACCCTGACTGCAAGTGAGCCGTAGATACTAATATCCTAAATGATTTAAAAATCGACTCTCTTATCACCGAGTGACTTTGAAAGTTTTAGTTCTGAAGGACTGTTAGCGTAATGTCGCCTTGTAGTTATGGAGATCAATCGTTCGATGCCAGCTTTTGTAGTGCATTTTGCATTGACACATCATGCTGTCCTCATAATCACTTTTCGCAAATTTTTTTTGGATTTCGATTGACGTGGAAGTTTGGTTTTTCGGCTATGGAAGTTTGAATTCATTTTCCATGGAGAGGAGCAGTCGTTCGATTGTAGAACTCTGAAATCTCCACAAAACCATGTTTAGAGAGTAGAAATGAATATTGATATGACAGCAGAAAATATTCCGAAAATAATAATTCAACACTTGAAGAATCATTGATTTGAAGAATCAGATCAGGATGACTGATCTGGTCGTATTTTCAGAAGTCTAAGGATGATAGTCGTCATAGACACAATACAAACGGAAACCTTTGTTACCAGAAACACCTTGTAAATATCACAGTATTAGACTCGACGGTTTCGTTAAGAAAAAGAGATGAATAATGAATATAATTATTTGTGACACTATTATATCGTCACTGAAATCAGGGAGACATAATACATGAACACGTCAGGCATCAAATTATTAAGCTAGAAGTGCTACAGAGCGAAAACTTTCAAAGTAGCCCATCCTCTCGGCGGCAAGAAAATTAATCTTTAAACCCGTCTTTTGACCTGAAATATGAATAGCTAGGGCATAAATTCTACAGTTCCATTCAAGATCACCAAAAAACAGCCATCAAAACTCCGTGGTGAAAGGTCGTAACCCTTTCTTGGATCGATGAATGAGGCGATTAATGAACCTATAAATGAGTCATGAATTGAGCATTTTCATCGTTCTGAATGGAAAATTATTCAGAATTTGAAATATTCGCTGATGAGCGTAAATATTCAAGGGACTCGTGATTCTGCTATAAATGCCTTGGTTTCAATTAATGGCATAGAATATTCACCTTTCAACAGTTCCCAGTAACGAGTTGATTCCAAATGGCAGATTGCTTTTACATACGGTATTGTTCTCCTATAAAATTTCCTTATCGTTCCAGCAAAACCGACTATGTGACCAAGAAGTGAACACAAAAATTTTAACGCCGAAAATATCAACAGATTATTGAAAAATCAAGTAATAGCTATATGGCCCATTTTCAATCTGAATTGTGTCGATGCTCACAATGAAGAAGCGGTCATCGAATTCAAACCCATGTTTTCAATTTTACCTCGCTTTTCTGGTGAGTTAATCATGAATTTGATCAATCAGTCTGTTTCTATCTATCATATGCTCGTACATTCCAAGATTTACTAGTTGCAACAAATCCTCAGCACATTCCAGAAAGCAAGTTCAATTGATTATCATTCCAACAGCTTCCGTATCTTCAAATGAAAAAAAATTTCATCCAGTTTTACCAAAGTTACAACAGAAATGGTTTAGTGACTGCTTGCACTACCCAAACAAAATGGCTTACCTCGCTCTTGCTGTCCATTAATGAACTGATGAAGTCAAATAATCGTTTACTGAACCAAAGCGATAACATAGTGCTTACCATTATAAGTTTCGCTGACGTTGTTGTGGAACTGGCATTGTGCACAACGTTTAGGATGAATGTTAGGAACTGGCAAATGCTTGAAAAATGATTAACAAAGAGACATTTTGTGAATTTATGCGTTTAGAACGTGCGTAAACGCACATACCGGCGAACTCAGTTTCAGTTCTCTAATGAGGAGATTTCATACGGAGCCCATCTGTTAACTGAAGTATTTGTTGTGCTTTTTCAGCAATTATATTTTATTCTTCTTTAGAATACACTTCTTAATCTAAGAACAGCTCTAGTTTCATTTTGAATACCACCTATTTGTTCTTTTTCAATTTCAGTACTCTACCTCTTGTTAGTCATGAGAAAACCGATTTCTGTTGCAAATTATGCAAGTACAGAAGAGAACCTACTCGCCACGTCTTGCAGTTATGTACGCATCGATCTAGATTGATCTTATCTCCTCAATAAAAGACTCAAACTTATGATAAAGTTATTTTGCATATGTATACATTTTAAATGCATTTTTTTACAAAATGCCTCTGTGTTTGCGTTTTCCATAACAACCATCCTTGACGTTGTGCATAATACCATCTCCACAACAGTACTACCAAAACTCATTACCAAACTACTGAATGATTATTTGGTTCATTTAAAGACAGCAAAAGTGAAGTATTCAGGTGACCTGAGCAATCAACTAAATATCTGTTATAGTTTGAATAAGATTTTCCGCTCATTCCACTAACGGAACTCATTAGAACAACAATGAATTGATTTCGCTTGTGCGAATGTCAACTGTCTCTTTAATATTTGCTGAGGATGCCTTATCCATAGGGCTAAAAGTTTGGTACAGACTGATAAAACTATGATGTTTTGATATTCAATGGATAAAACGCATTCATATGCAAATCTTCGACAGAGAGTATTTCCGCGGACCTTTGTGCTATTCGTTTCCGGAGAAATGTAATCTGCAGAAAGCTGAACAGAAATGGAGCTTCGAGAATGACTTCACATCTTATTGACAATGGGACTTGAGTTTGGTTGAAGTTTCAGAAATTGCAATTTTGCACTGTGATGTTCACATTATAAGAAACGTCACGGTCTTCGAAAGCATATGATTGACTGGACAAAGTGGTTCATTTCAGGATCAGTGGTACGGTTGGTTGTTTCTCTCTTCGAACTGAATGAATCAGTTCAGCGTTCAACGTGGTATTCTTCAAAAATCTATGCTGCATGAAAGACGTATTAGTTTTCATTGGTTGGAGAAGCGAAAGATTTGTCGACCGCTATGTTGATCTCCATAGTGTCGAAGAAATTTAGATTGCCTGCAGAAGTCTGGAAAGTTTGTTCAGACGCTGACATAGAAAGGAACTGGTTTTCACAACCACCCTCACTACCTATGAAAACCGCTGTAAAAAACAGCCTTCACTTGTCTAAATTTGTTTAACTTGTACGGTTAACCGAAGTTTAACAGATGTGAGAAATTTGAAACAATGCTAAGAAATTTGCCAAAATGATGAGGGAGTTGTTATTTTGAGAACAAATAATTACCCTACTGATCCCGAAGCGGGTGAACTCACAACTGAAGATGATATCATAAAGGTGATTTCCCTTTCCTACAGAGCACGGCACTTTTGGTTGTTTGATGGAATGTTATCGAAAATGTTTGGGTGTATCAACGATGTGAAACCAATTCAAGAATTTTCGAAGAACATGAACTTTATGATGGTTACTCAGTGGATTGCCAGATTATGGAATAGTTTGCATATCATATGATTTATATGACTGATGAAGAGATTTTACAAACAACCGACAAAAGAACTGTATAGCTGAACTGCGCTTCATGTTTCGCCAGTATGAACATGTATGAGTCAGCAAATGAGCACCTAGATGATCAGCACAGAGCAGGAAATTCAAAAGTTCTAAGCCTGAAATCCTTTTTACATGCGGTAAAGCGTTCCATGTAGTATGGGTGGCCATATCTCTTTCGTCTTCGTGTTTCTACGAGAAGGGAAGTTTTTATTAAAACTGCGCTGAATAAAAACAAAAATGTCATACAAACACCACATTAAAAGCAAACAGTTATTCCAGAAAACAATAACGTCATTAAATTTAACAATTTATTCATCGTTAGAATTACAATCACTTTCGGAGTGCAATATGACCACTGCCTTTCTCAGTAGCAGCAACATTTACTACAAGACGAGCACAAACGAAAGCTTTTCGATGATGAAACACTCAGTGCTCAGTACAACAAAAATAAATGCTTCAATATTATTATTACGAACATGGATACAATATCAAAGCTGAGGTAATCGATGAGGATAAAAAGACAATCATCAGGTACAAGGTATTTCAATTGGTCTTTTTCATCAAATCACATTTATCTTTAATCCTTGCTTGCATCTTTCAAAAGAGTCAAAAGAGTTATACGCCAAAGAAGTGGTAACTCACTGAAGTTCTTCGCAAACGGTTCAAACAACCCATGTTTTTATTCTTCAAATTAAAACATTGGAACTGGCATTTCGCGTGAGAGAATGTCAAAAAATTCATAACAGTTTGATGCTGTTGAACGGAGGACTCAAATTTTAAGAATTCAGAATATCTCTATAGTGGCAGTTAACTTCGAGCCAGAATAGGAATATACAAAAGCCTAATGACTTTTTAACGGCAATAAAACTGACCAGCATGGATAAGGCATTAGGAGAATTTTAATAATAATAATTTATGCCAAACAACGTATTTTCTAGAGGAACCTCTGCATCCACTGTAAAATATTTCGAAGACGGAGTCCTCCGACCCATACGTAATCTGTGATAATGAACGGAATGTGTGCTTAGTCTTAAACACCTAGATCAAATTGCAAAATGCGAAAAAAATTGGAAGAAAGAAACAAGAAATGAATTAATTAATAAGTGAACACATAGCCGTTATATTACAAACAACAAAATAACAATATATGAATGAGGTGAGCGGATGCGAAAAAGAAACTTTAAAAGGCATACTGAATTTTATAAAATTATGTTAAAAAAGCAATTAAACAACTTTTAAAAATTTATCAACTGATAGGTGTTAAGCTGCAAATCTTCTTTGGGTCGATATTTTCCTGAAATTATCAATTTATCACAATATTTCCATATTTCCATTCGGTTCAATATACAACTATCAAAACCAATTGAAATTACGAATGTATACTTTCCAAGGAAATGATTTGTACTGCGAAACTCTATATGCTGACCAATCGTAGATCCATTCGAATATATTACGCGTTCGAGAACTCAAATCACTCTTACCTTTAAAAGATCGCGGATTCCATTTTCATAGTTTGTCTTATATTCCAGAAAAATTTTGTTTCCTAAGTCTGTTTTTGCGTCAGTTAATAAAGGTACAAGTCGATAACCTGGAATAGTTTTTCGTGAGAAAAGACGATCAACTGAATGAATGCATGCATTCAAAAGATAAAAACGAATGTGACTGGATCTGCAGTCGATACGAAGTATAGCATGTATACTGAAAAATAGGCCATGTTAGCTGAAAATTGCTCTGAGGGGAAAACTCATCTTGAGAATTTTCCATAATGCTGAACAATTTCAAAACTGATCCCTTGGTTTTAATCTCGTTCTTTTATTGGTACGTAACAGGTGAACTTAACAAAATCTGTCAAAACGAAACGTACCCCTCTCGACGACTGAGAATCGTTCATTCAGTGTTATATGACGATTATTATACGAACGCGCCTTCGTCGGTAAAGATACAAAACAGGCCTGCAATGCTTCGCGACCACTTATTGGCTCGATTTTGAACTGGTAACTCCTCTGATCAATTGCGCGATCATTCTTTTCTTGAATTCCTTGAGCAGTAGCCATTCTTCAGCGAGCTTGTTCTATGAAATGATTAGAAAATCGATCAGTTCAAATTCGAATTGAAAAACGAGGATGAACAATTACAACTGAGGTTTAAAATGAAGAGCCAAATCACCCTCAAAAGATCTAGCTGCAGGTAAAACGAGTAACTGCCTGTTAATAAAATGAGTAATTCATATTACTGATTACTTGTGATAAAGATCACACGTATTAATAAATTGATAGAGTAGCAGATGATTATCGAAGAATTACAGACAGATCACTCCCACAGTTCCTCAAATTACTTCTAATATGTGTAATTAGATAGATGACAATATAAAAATCAAATATCAAATCTCAAGCAATACCTTATATAAAAGATAAAAACATAAAAATTAATATATCCAAATTAGCAACTAAAAGTTCAATGAAGTCATTCAGAAGCAGAAACAAAACAACGAACGAACGATATAAAAACTGAAAATAAGAAAAAATTCCCTCTGCATACAAAAACTCCAATAGAACAAAAACATGACAAAACTTCGAATACAAACAAATAAAATACGTCTCATCAGCCCTGACTAACATAAAAATAAATAAATAAAAATACGCATTATTCTTTTATCACGGAATGAATCGGGTGACTATGCGGAAAACCTGCTCCTTAACGTTCCCCATAGCATTATCTTGAATAGGAATACCCCAACATGAAATACGGGTATTAGAACACGGATAAAAATCTCAAAATAAATGAGTAAAAATAACAAACAATTCAAAATTGACTTCTTGCCAAATGTGGCAACCTGTTACCGCTCAACACATTAGCTTACCTTTCAAAAGCGGGAATTTTAAAATTTGTAGAAAAAACCGTCACAGACAACCCGCCCGTTTTGGGAGGGGGCCCACTGACCGCTAGACAGGTGCCGAAGTGCTGTTTCGCGACCAGGGACCCCAGGAAAGAAACGCCTGACTTCCAGTTCAACGTACCTTCCGGTAGAAGATGTCTTATCAGCCCTGACTAATCCGAGCTAACAAGCCATTTACTACTCAAAGCACCAGAGCGATGGCTGTCATCCCATGAGAATGAACCTATCCAAACCCTTCCAAGTCTCACAAAAACACCGACAGCCTCATCCTCTGGTCTGAACTGGAAATCAGGTGGTACCACCTAGCTAGTGAATACGTCCCTGTTACTGGTGACCCAAATTCCACCACCCAAGAGATTTTTGATTCATTCATTCATCCTTAAACAGTGCTTAACACAAAATATGCGAAAGATGTTCACTAGCTGGGCAGTACCGATTGAAAGAGCTCTTTATAACCACACGAAGTGGCCGACAGGCAAAGTCCCTAAAGAGCTCTTTCAAGAACGAAAAGCAACAACAAAAATAAAAGAACAACAACAAAAAGAAACAAACAACAACAAAAATAAACGAAAAATAACAACACCTCCCTCCCCAAAACATTTACACTTTTCACATATATCACATCAAAAATGGAAATTGAAAAAATATCACAGCATCAAACATATAACCTAAAGCATCACGACATACAAAATATATCACATAGCAACATATATCACATCAAATCATGCAGCATATCGCATTAATGTCATGTCACACATATTAAAGCAGTAACAAAAAAAAGCAGACATCACGACACCAGTTCTTTACGGCAATTACTTCGTTTCCATTGCGGCAAACTGACGAATTCAACACTTAAAGTAGAACACTGCTCTGGAGCACTAAATTTATTATCTTCAGATAAAATCATAGAACAATATTTCTAACAATTATAGCATATGAATCTAACGAAACCCATGCAATTATCCTAAATGACTGAGTGCGGTTACCTAATTGGTTACTGCGTTCGAAAAACTAATGAAAGATAAACAAAAAATATGAGAAGCATGGATTCACTGCTAAACATGCATTTAAAAGAAAACTTAAGCATGAAAAGAGGGATAATGTGACGAATGAAAAAAGGCCATGCAGATTCTGATAAAACTCATCGAGTTTGACATGAAATTAGAAACCCTCGAATGCTTTAATTTTATGAAGCAGGGATATCCTGTGGCTATAGTGGCTCTTAAAAGAGGCGATATGTTGAGAAACATATGAACAAAGTTTGGTTTATTGGCTTGGTGGCTCTAAAGAGAGCCGTTGGGTTAAACTGGCGCTAATGAGGGCCGTTGGGTTTTATTGGCTCTAAACATAGCCATTGCACAACCTCAGATCCTAGAATCTGCAAAAAGGCGCTGCCTAGAAAACATTCCCTGCTCAAGAAATGGAAACAACTGCGGGGCAAACAAATAATAAATCAAGGATAAAAGGATTCTGAACTCATAAATAAATAAGGAAATTTCTATCAATTTACTACCTTATCGTGATGAACCAATTGCTCTGATTGCTCAACCAGTCGAATCGAAACGTCCATTTAACTGCTGACCCATTATCCATATTCTCGATCGAATGCCATTGATTGGATGAAAGTTGTTAATATTAGCACGTGGAATATATCTACACGCTCACTCTCAAACAACACAAACAAAAAGAAGAAAATGCCACGAAACGATTCCTATTCTTTTGACTAGCTGTTTGGCTAGCCAGAGACACAGAGATCACATTTATCTAGTACCCGAGGTCACCCGCCGCTGTCCATGAAAACATGGAAGTTTGACGGTACGGATGCCGGGTTCACCCGGAACCGGGATAGGATTTCTCCTTGGGTTATCAGCCCATTCTCCCGGACACACTGCATTCGCACACCTACATGGAGCTAGAAAATGCAGTGTATGTGTCTCCGACCCGTCTAACAATGGTATAATAACACTTAGGAACCATTCCGTGGACTAGGGTCAAAGGAAAAGGAATAAATAATACATAAGGAAATATTTATAAACTTATTACCTTTCCTCGATGAACCAATTGCTGCGTTGATTCGAATCGTCCATTACGTTGTTGATCCATCACCCATTTTCCCGATCGAATGCCATCGGGTGCATGAAAGTTGTTAATATTAGCAATTGAAATATATCTATACGAATTTACCTATACCTCCCATTCGGATGGATTTCTTAAATTCATCAAGTACCTTATTAGCATTTATGGCAGACAATAACTGCACTGGCAAGGGAAATAAGGATTGCATCATAGAATATGTATGAATGCCGTCATGACACTAGCTAATAGATAAGCTTCGGCGAGTAACCACAAACATCCGAGAGATTTCCCCTTATAATGCATTTAGCAACATTCAAACTGAGTGAAATGATTTCATGCCTGCAGCCAATGGTCAACCCGATGATAATTCTCCCCTGTTAAGGGAAAGATCGCACGGTGGGTCCGGGAACCCCCGTTACCTGAGCAAATGCATGAACACACTACTCAGGCCAACTTACGCGCAAGCCTTATCCCCGGTCAAATCGGCGCCTTTCCCGGGCCGGGAACGCCCGCAATATGTTTCGGAGAATGAATGCCAGCGATACTCGGGTACATATCGCTAGCATATTTTGGTTGTTTCTCCCCGATTCGCCGAGACTGCCGGTAGGCGGGGAACGCCTATTGCATTTACCTAAACCTAGCCCCTCTTGTTGGCAGCTCGACAGGTTGGGATCACCTACGCGAACGAAATGTGCATTTTTAAGATGGCCATTGGCTACATGCAATCTATCATTGCAACATCAGTCTGACTGTCACTAAATAGCACTACGAGAAGACGTTCTTCGAGTCACCAGTCAGCGACTCGACTCTACTGGATGAGTGGTCCAGGCGAACTTTACAGACCTACCGCTAACTTCATGAGGCGATTCATACCCTACGTTTGTGAAACTCATTTTTAAGGGATATTTTTCTTCTTTTCTTATGCCAGTGTAGCTATTCTAAACAAAACTAAAGAACCCCTAATGCTTCTCCTACCATTCATCATTTCCTTCCTACTTATTTGATGGACCTAATGTCCAAAAAAGGAACACAATAAGAAAAAGTAAGAAATGAACTGGCCTTTATTGTCGACGATGATTTGTTGTGGCGGAAGGTCCTCCACCAAATCCAACGTCCATGGAGGAACTGAAACATACGTAATAATTGGAAATAAAGATCTATCAGAGCACATTACAAAAAACGCATTCGGCAAGCCGAGAAAGCCGTCAACAACGAAGAGAAACCAAAACATTTCAATCACCTCTTGCGAAACTCAATATTCCTAGGGTATTTCATCAAAAACCTGAAGAACCTAATCTATTATCAGCATCATCATCGTTCCATC